>LTAE01011612.1:0-14995 GCA_001647135.1 Pontederia paniculata | reverse complement strand
CCAACATATAAAATCAATTTTATCTCTTACTAACACATTTCTATTTATTACTAATATTTAAATCACTTTTATTAATCATGATTATTTATAATATTTAATCTTTTGTAATCACCATAAATTTTTCACCTTTTTTAATATTTAATTATGTGACTATTTAAAACTTATATATAGAATATTTGCACACTACTATATTCATTATTTTCTATGTAATTATTGTAGTTATATAATAGTTTTATCAATACAAAATAGAAAACAAAAGGCCTAAGACCCCCGTATGGGACGGGCGGCTTCGCCGCCCCAATTATTTGAGTGGTTGTGATGCACATGGTTTATATCTTATATACTAACATTTAAAATACTTTTTACCTAGATAATTAAAAATGGATAATATTAAAATTTAAATAATGAAGTGTGGAAATAGATTATAATTTGAAGGAGGAAAATAAAATTAAACCTATAATATAAAAAATTATATGGCTCAACATAATCAACAAAATTTACAACATATTGATTGTTTCAAGTTGAATAAACTATTTTCTATGATTGATATAATTTTTTACCTAAACATAGAGTGATTGTTTACATCATTTGTTGTCGATTATTGACATAATAGGTTTACATTAATTTCAGCTAAATTATTTCTTTGTGATGATTGATATAATTTTTTACCTAAACATAGAGTGATTGTTTACAACATCATTTGCTACCGATTATTGACATAATAGTTTTACATTAATTTCAACTAACATTGTCAGAAAATCGTCACAATTCTGTAGCAAATTAGATAGTATTAGCTACAGAACTGAGACTAAGTTGTAACTAATTTGGGTTGCAATTTAGGGACAACTTAGCTACGCATTTGAAATGAAATAGTGTCTGATATTAGCAACGAATATTTTTTGTCACTAAATCGGTAACAACTTGGTCGCTATATTATCAATAAACTCTATCATTTTTTTTGTCACAAATTTATCAAGAATCTGTCACTATTTGTGACAACATTGACACGAAATTTTCAGTAACAAATATTTGTAGCTAATGAATCAAATTCTTGTAGTGTTTTTTAGGATTGGCAGGCTACTATAGAAGATTTATACAAGATTTTTCGAATATTTCAGCTCCAATGACGAAATTAACAAGAAAGAATAAGAAGTTCATATGGACACAAAAATGTGAAGATTGTTTTCAAGAATTGAAGCGAAGGCTCACAACAACACCAATATTGACAATTCCATCGAGAAATGGACGATACATAATTTATAGTGACGCATGTGGCACGAGGTTAGGATGCGTGTTAATGTAACATGGAAGGGTCGTTGTATATGCCTCAAGACAACTGAAGAAGCATGAGAAGAATTATCCTACTTATGACTTGGAATTGGCCGCAATAGTTTGTGCATTAAAGATATGACGTCACTACCTCTATGGTGAAGAGTTTGAAGTATTCATCGACCATAAAAGTTTGAAGTATATATTTTCCCAAAGGGACTTGAATATGAGGCAATGAGGTGGCTAGAATTTTTGAAGGATTATGAGTTCACTATCGAATATCATCATGAAAAAGCAAATTTGATTGCTGATGCATTGAGTCGTAAGTGGGAAGGCTCAATGGCTTGTTTACGAGTTCGTAGGTGGAATATCTTGGAAGATATTATTTGATGGAGACCAAATCCAATTGGTCCAAGAGCTTTGTTGATGACTCAATTTGGGATATAGTTGGACTTGATCAACATGATCATTTTGGCACAAAGGAGGGGCGTGGAGTACGACTACATGATATCATTGTGCAACAAGGAGCAAATAAAATTTAATTATGGAAGTGATTGTGCCATAAAATTTCAGAGTCGATTATGGATCCCAAATGTCAAGGAGCTTTGCCGAGAAATTTTAGATGAATGCCACAAATCAGAATTTGTAATTCATCCCGGGAGCACGAAAATGTACAAAGATTTGCAAAGGACCTTTTGGTGGAAGAACATGAAGAAGAAAATTTCTAAATACATGTCGAGATGCTTGGTGTGCCAACAAGTAAAAATTGAGCACCAAAGACCACCCGGATTGCTCCAACCTTTAGAATTGCCGGAATGAAAGTGGGAGCACGTGACCATGGATTTCGTCACGGGATTTCCAAAAATGAGAGACAAACATAACGTTGTGTGGGTCATCGTTGATCGATTGACGAAAGCGACACAGTTTTTGCCAATAAGAGAAAAGCAACCCACTGAAAGTTTAATGAAGTTGTATGTTAGAGAGATTATCCGATTGCATGACATTCCCATTTCTATCGTATTAGATAGGGATCCAAGGTTCACCGAAAGGTTTTGGCAAGGATTTCAAGAAGCATTTGAAACAAGACTCAATTATAGCACAAACTTTCACCGGCAAAGTGATGGCCAAAGTGAAAGAACTATTCAAACCTTGAAAGATATGCTGAAGGTATGTGCACTTGATTAGAAGGAAAGTTGGGATGACCACTTACCATCGGTCGAATTCGCCTACAATAATAGTTATAATTCGAGCATCAGGATGACTCCATTTGAAGATTTGCATGGGAGACCTTGTAGGTCGCCCACATGTTGGAGCGAAATAGGCGGAAGAAAACTAATTGAGCTTGAACTTGTGGAAAGGTATGCGGAAAAGGTGGACAT
Organism: Pontederia paniculata; assembly: GCA_001647135.1. Taxonomy (NCBI): domain Eukaryota; kingdom Viridiplantae; phylum Streptophyta; class Magnoliopsida; order Commelinales; family Pontederiaceae; genus Pontederia; species Pontederia paniculata. Next base: position 12,347 of record LTAE01011612.1, on the reverse strand, counting down.
GATTAAAAAAAGAATGAAGGCGGCCCAAGATCAACAAAAGAGTTATCCGACAATAGAAGAAGAGAGCTCACCTTTGAGGTTGGTGATTTTGTGCTACTAAAGGCTTCACCCACGAAGGGGGTTATGCATTTTAATAAAAAAAGGGAAAATTAAGCCCTATGTACATAGGGTCATTCGAGATCTTGGAGCGAGTTGGCGAAGTTGCTTATAGGTTGGCGTTGCCGCCATCGTGCTCAAGGATACACAATGTGTTCCATGTATCAATATTGAGAAAATATCATTATGATGAGTCGCATGTGTTGGGAATTGAAGAACCAAAACTCTTTATCCTATGAAGAGTATTTGGCAGAAATATTGTAATATCAAGAACATCGCCTCCGCAATAAAATAGTACCAATGGTGAAAGTTGCATGGACACATCACCAAGGGCGAGAAGTGACTTGGGAAATCAAGGAAACGATTCCCTTATCTATTTGGTAAGTTTTCAAACTTAAGCAAATTCGAGGATGAATTTAAAATAAAGGGGTTATAATGTAATACCCAAGTTTAAGGGCCCCAACCTCATGACACTTGGCACCCCCATATTTGACCCCAAAACCCACCAAAATATATGAAAAAAAATCATTTTTAGTTGCTCTCTCTCTCTCTCTCCTCCGAATTTCTTCCCTCTGTTACCTAGTTTGTATCACCACGAGTTAGAGGAGAAGTACAAGCTCACGAAGTTTTGAAATTACAGCAGCAATTGAAGGAGAAGAAGAGAGGTAAAGGAAAAGAAAAAGAGACTAGAAGAAGAAGCTACAAATTTGCAAAGAAGGAACTAGGAATTAAGGTATGTAAAGGGGATCCTCTCCTTCTATTTAGGTTCTAAAGGTTCATTCGATTGTCAAATGTTCACATAGAGGAGAAAGAACTAGGATGAAGTTCAGAAGTAGAGCCTAAACCTTATTATATATGAAAATCATATGATGCATGTTTCAGATATCTCGAGTTAGGTGAATAATAGATTATGCCTTCTAAGTGTTTGATGAAATGCTTGTTTGCACATTGATAAATTTATTACTGGTAGGAATTGTTCTATGAGATATGTACATATGTATATTCCTCAAATTGTTAGAAATACTGTGTTTTCCCTGTACAAGAAACCTTAGAAGAATCTTTGTTGAACACTACCATTTGGAAATGAAACAAGATGGAAGAATCAGGCTTCAGACGTCTTACTACGGGTCAACCGTAGTGAGTAAGAACTCGCTATGGGCGAGCCATAGCGAGTTGTTCAGGGCTGTAGGGGGGTGCCATGTGCCAGCGCACTTCTTTTTTACCGTAATAAGGGGTTCACCCCATAGAGACAGTGGTGATCGTAGCAACTTTGGGAGGCCGTAGCGAATTCGCTCGTTTCGAATTTTTTTGTATAAGGAACAAAGTCTGGCTACGTTTGCACTACGGTCCGATCATGGCAAAGTCACCTGATCGTAGCACATTCGAACATGGTCGTAGCAGCCGTGTCTTTAACCGTAGCCACCCTATATTCGAAGTGTATATTGTTAATTACCTATTGATAAGTATGATTATGATGTCTTCCACTCTCTGATTTATGTATTGTAAACACTTAGACACCGAATTCGCATGCTCAACTATAAATAGTGACTAAAAGAACATGTATGCATGTATTGTTATTTGATGTATTGAAATTTAAAAGATGGATTGTGATAAGTCTAGTGCACACCTTAGAAGAAGGAGGGGGAAAACATTTGACACCCTACTAGTATGGGTGGTCACTTTCTTGGATTAAATTCCTAAAAGTCCAAAGGGGCGAAAGGGCTGGGGTGCATGGCGCATTCTGGCTTGATCAGCCGAATAAAGTTGGTGTGCATAAGGGCCCTCAATCAAATAAGATAACAAAAAGGACATGTGACCAAACGAAAGACTTATGTGAAGTTAAAAGATTAACTTCAAAATGGTCACATGATAAGAAGATGAAATATAAAGAAAATGACATGAATAAAGAAGTTAAGTCTAAATGGGGCTATGAGCATTGAAAGTCAATGTAAGTAAATGATTCATGTCTAAAGGAACATTATATCAATAATGCTAAGTATCTTGAGCATTATATTGATAATGCCAAGTAAAGCAAAGTAAGATGACTAAAATGTGCATTATATTGATAACGCAGAAATAAAATAAGAAAGTAAGCAAGATGAAACATAGACTTAAAATTAAGTCTAGGAGCATAATTGACAAAGATGCATGATCATATGTTGATCATAGTTTGGGTTAAAACCCTGTGATATGCTCTATGTTTATTTATGATGTTTATATGCGTGCTATGTAGATTTTTGCATATATAAGTGATATGATCACTTATTCTTCGACCTTTACATACTCTAACGGGATGAAAGTCCTCTACTTCTGGATCTTGCAGGTGAGAAGTAATTAAGATGCTTTAAATGAGGATGACACTGCTAATGATGGATAGTGCACATGGTTAAAAGTATGGGCTAAGTCTTAGAGACATGTTTATATCGTCTTCCTCCTTTTCTATCATGTTCTAAAGACTATGTAACGCCTTCGAGCAAGTTGATGCATCTCAAGTTTATGTCAAGTGATCTTTATGGACAAATATATTTTATATTTAATGACAAGATTATGGATTATGTCTCTTGTTAATCATGTTTAATATCTTCCATTGATTCATTGCTCATGTGGTGATCTTATATGTCTTCTGCTAATTTTATCGTATGTCGATCTATTTTTCCTTTGTCATGTTCTTAAGTCTTGTATGTTGACCATGATTGTCAATGGTCAAGTCAAGTTCATTATCTTGTAGTGTTTCGAAGAATGTTCCATGCATGTGGTAGATATCGATTCGTGAGCGTGGCAAGGCGCGTTTTCGAGGCGTTACATTGATATGTAATGCAATTATGTTAATTAAGCAAATCCTATGTGGCTAAGGCATATAAGAGTTATCGATTATGTTGATGGATATGTCTATGACCTAAATAAACTGTCTAAAGTTGTTAACATTTTGTTATATAGTTATGATGTTAAAATGTGATATCAGAATTATTCCGTGTCATATGAAACATTTAACTTTTTAAAATCTCGTGGGATTATGAACTACAATATCCCCTTATTGAATTAACATGTTGCATCATGACTATTTAACTTTATTTATTTGATAATAAAATTATAAAGTAATCTATTTCTCTTCTTCGAACTTTTAATTTAGCATTTTATTCTTTTACTTTAATTTTGTCGGTATCTCAAGTGAGTAATGTAGTTGAAAAATGTATTATCCAAGAGGGTTTATTTACTTGATTCTTAAATTTAAATTACATATTCTATGTCGTATTTAACTCTATTACTAAGTTAAAATATTTATTCAATAAATATATAAAACCTAAAACAACTAAAAATGGCAAAAAATGGATTTTTTTTAAGAAATAGTAATAAATTCGTGTCAGAAAAGAAAGCCCGAAAACAAATAGAAGAAAAGACCCAATCCAAACGCAAGTGTCAAAACGCCATCAGATGCGCAGGATTTAAAGCGAGATGCCATCGGACGGTCGACAAGGCAAGCCGACGAAACGAAAGTTTCGAGAGCGGGAAAACTTCCCCCGAAATTCCAAATCCTTTCTGGATCTCGATTCGATTTCTAGGGTTTCTCTCTCCACCTACCAATGGATTTTCTCTCCGTCGTTGCCAGAGGTCGTCGGAGATGAGTCCTAGAAACGAGATTGAGGACTTCTTGCCGGCGACGATCGGCGAATCTACCGGGGGACCCTCTTCCTCCTCCGCCGCCGCCGCCGGGTTCCATCAGGTCCTCCAGCCCAACCGCGACCTCCAGTCGAATTGGGAGGTCGACCTCGCTCGCAGCCTCGAGGAATATCTCTTCAAGATTTGCTCCGGGGAGATCTCCGCCGGCCACGATGATGACGAGTTTTCCCATCCTTCCATTAACTTCGCCGAAGGTTAGAAGTTTCTTCCGATCATTGGCTACGATTCCTTGTTGTTTTCATTTTTTCGTGGAAAGATTGGATTTTTAGTGTAAACTTGCGTTGGATTGTTCAGCCGCGCTTTTGGTTCAAGGTTCGGTCCAAGTGTATAGCCGGAAGGTGGAGTATTTGTATTCGCTAGTTTTGCATGCGTTGGACTTCCTCTCGCAGAAAAGGTTCGCACTTGGCCTTTTTTCACATTATTCAACTTATTATGCTTTAACTTTGTGCATATGTTTTAGAATGCTAGATGAATGTGGCGGCACAGACTTCTTAATAGAAATGAATGCTATGGTAGGATACTTATTGTTAACACAGGAATGTGCTGGACCTGCTGGTAGTGTGAACTAATTTCTATGCGTTGCTGTGTCTGCATTCAAATTCTGATTCCTATGAATCTGTATCAATAATTTGTTCTTTGTTGTCCCTCACGTGAGGAAATTAGTTTTTACTACTAGCTACGTCATGGTTTGAACTCATGGATCTTGCTCTGATATCATCTTAAATTAGATGTGCTAGCAACAATCTTAAAAGCTTAAACAACTAAGAGGGCCCTTTCGATGAATGAAAGAAAGGGTATTTATATTATTAACACTTCACCTCACATGTGGGGAACTAACAACTTTGGTCAAGCCCAAGTCAACACGTGGACCACTTAGTTAGGAAATTAATTTTTAATTCGAGCTACGTCGGGGTTTGAACTCGTGATTTCTCAATCTTGCTCTGATATAATGTTAAATTAGATGTGTTACCAATAATCTTAAAAGCTTAAACCGCTAACATTCTTATATTTATTTTCTTAGCACTAACCCTCACGTGTGGGGGACTAATAACTTTGGTCAAGCCCAAATTACCATGTGGTCCACTTAGGGAGGAAATTATTTTTTAATATGAGATACATCAGAGCTTGAACTCATGACCTCTCGATCCTACTTTGATATCGTGTTAAATTAGATATGATTCTTGAAAGTTTAAACCGATAGAAAGGGTAATAACTTTATGTTTATAATCTTAACACACCCCTCACGTGTGGGTTGTTGACAACATTGATCTAGCCCAAAATCCAACACGTGAACCACAAAAGGAGGAAATTAATTTTTGATACAAGTTCCGTTAAGATTTGAACTCAGGACCTCTGACTCTAATACCATATTAAATTAGATGCATTATCAGCAATCCTAAAAGCTTAAGCTGATATGAAGAACATCATCTTCATTTTTATATTCTTGACACTCTCCCTCGTATGATTATTGACAATTTTGGTCTAGCCCAACCTATCACATGGATTACTGAGGGATGAAATTAATTTTTAATGTGATCTTCGTCAAGATTTGAACTCAAGACAGCTGATTTCGATACCATGTTAAGTTAGATGTGTTGTCAACAATCCTAAAAGCTTAAGTCATTAGGAAGAACAACCTCTTCATATTTAGACATGCATTTGCATTCTTATGATATGCATACACCCTAAAAGAGGATATGCATATACATATAGATGTGTAATCATGAGAATAAGGAGATTTGTAATCACCTAATGATGAATCACATATGATTGGGACAAGACATCCATGATTTATTAGCAATGGTATCTAATGAGCTGGTACCATTGGCTTAATAACTGGTAGTATTGGCTTGTTTATGATCTGCATCCTTCAGTTCTGATTAAATGATGCAGATTGAGTACAATAGACATGCGATCAACAATCATCTGAATCTCTATTTTATACATGTTTCGACACTAAGCTAGGCTCTTCTCAAATGAAAACACAAACACTATAAAGTAGACAGCGAATCCAGGTTTTTATAACATCCCCAAAGTTTGAATTGGAATCTCCTAAACATTACATGAATACCAGGATATGGATGTACATGGACAAGGTTTTGTTTGTGACAACTGAAGCACTTTTATGAACTTCGTATCTTTCAAATGCATAATATATTTTACAATGGATCATGTGACATGAATTTATATGTTTGAACAGGCAAAATGAAAATGGAAAAACATCTACTCAGCCTAATGAAGGAGAAACCAGTGCAGCTGTTGATGAAGAAAATGACATCTTTTTAGGTTTAGATGATGTGCCAGGTAATTAGTTTTTCAATGCTTTTCTTGTCAGAAAGTAGGCCATCAATTCAAATAGATTGTAACTTATTTGCATGTGCAGTTGAAGCGAAGAATTATTTGGATCCTTCAGTCGACAAAAATGAAAATTCTAGGCATATGTTACATCCTCCTGCAAATTTGCTTGTGCTAGAAGGAGATTGTCTAGCGACAAACGGTGATAGTAGTGAACTGGATTCATATTTGGTAATTTTACATTTGTTGTTATCATACTTAAATATAATCTCATATTCAATCTTTTGTTGACCTTGTTCTTTGACTTTTGCAGTTAGCCACATGTGATTTTTTTGAAGATTTCCTTCTTTTAGACCCATGTGACGCTGTAGCTGTTCATGATTTGAGAGCAAATGCTGCTGGAAAAGAAGGCGTTGCACACTGTAGGGGCAGCTCAGCGAGACCCAAAAATTACTGCAGTTCCTTACAGTCTCCAAATGCAAAATCTATTGGAAGTGGTCGGAAATCAAGCATGGGGAGGAACCGTAATCTTGATAAGACGTTCGAAAGCGATTGCCCTATAAGGATAGATAACATTCAATGTTCTGTTTCGCAGAATGAGTGTGATTACCCTGATTATGAGACATGTAATGTTGAGGAGCAAGATATTGGGTGTTCATATAATAAGGATGAGTCTGACGACGATGATGATCCATGGAAACCCTTGAATCCTTATGAACCTGGGAACCTGAAAGTAAAACCTTATAGAAGAGGTAAGATTATTTGATGTTTCCTCTAAAAAAAGGATTTCTTGATGTGTTTTATGTCTTATCTCATTTCATGGCACAAAGTCATTTTATTTTTCCTATCTTACTTGAATAGTCAAGAGTTTTCGAAGGCGTGTGGTTCAACACAACAAGAGAAATTCTCTAACTTCTCAGTTTCCCATTGCGAAATTGGAATCTATTGTTAGTCCAGAATTAAACAAATTATTTGAAGTACAAAAGTGCCATTTGCAAGAAAAGCTGTGTGCATCTGAGTCGCCGCCTCTGTTTGAAAAGGTTTCTCTGCTCGTTATGCTGCATAATTCTTATTACCTCTCGCTCAAAAAATGTTTTTATCACCACTTTCCCATCTTTCATTGTGAAGTATGATTTGTTTTTTTAAATTCAGTTAAGGAGAGCACTTTCTTCTGGAGAACAAGAAACATCAAGTGGTTTTGTTGGCTTGGGAGATGATCAAGATGATGATCATGAAGCTGATTATGAAGTTCCTGATTTTAGTCCAGATTTACCTAATAATACATACAACATGGATGCAGAAGTGCCATTGTATGATGGGAAGGTTGGTTTTAGTTGATGGCTTATACTTTTCATATTTAGCTGATCCAACATATTTATCCCCTTTAACAATTCACATGCAGCCAAGGGATACTACTTTTGACGTAGCTGAAGATTTTGATCATGATAATCTAGATTCTGTTGGGAGTCTTGAAGATTTGTGTCGCTCACACTTGGTAATGAACAAACTGAGCACTTTGCATTTAATCCTGTAAAGTAGGTGCAGTGTAATTTTGTCTCTTCTATAATATATTGATTTTCGATGAGGCTATATCTAATCTCTGTACACCATTGTCTTATTCCCTTTCCAAAAAAACATTTTCTTATTCCCAAGGTTGTCAAGATCTAGATCTTAAGTAAGATCGTAAGGGGGTCATAAGATCGAAAATCGTAAGATCCTACAAATTAATAAAATAATATATTTTAATATAAAATATATATTTTTTACTTTTTTTTTGCACTCGAATTTTGAATTTAACTTCAATAGATCATAATTTGATCAATTTGTAAGAAAAATCTATTGAACTATATTTATATTCATTGTTATTATTAAAATTGTAAAAATTACTATTTTTAAATAATTAAAATATTTATTTGAAATCATATAGGATCAGATAAGATCGTGAGATCGTACGACATAAATTAAGATCCTATTAAGATCTTACCCATAAGATCCTCACATTAAGATCGAGATCGGTGAGGGCCCTCAAGATCATAAAATCGTAAGATCTTAAGATCTAGATCTAGATCTTGACAACCATGCTTATTCCAGTATGTTTCAATATCTTGACAAGTCACCCTTTTGCTTGACGGTTAAAGAGAGTCTTCAATCATCTTGGTTAGGAAGAAAAAATATAGATGGTATCAAGTCTCAACTCGATGTCATTGCTATACGCATCCAGTTAGAAAGAGGCTAGCCATTATAGGTCGAATAGGGATAAGCATGACATATAGTTATAGATCTTGAAGACATGATAAATAATATTTGAAACTCTGGATCGAATAATGGATAAGCATGAGTTATACATATAGATCTTGAAGACATAGCAAATAATGTTTGAAACATTCTAGATCGAATATGGATAAGCATCTTGAAAAATTTACCCACTCCAAAACAGGAAAGAAGATTCTGTATGGAATGACCATAGAAAATTAGCAACTATGCTCTTCTATTTTCTTATTGATAGGAAAAAAAAAGCGGTTTCAGAATTGTTTTAATGTAGTAAGCAAATCTTAGTTTTTTTGGATAAAGAAACATTTGTCCTTTCTTAATATCTTAAAATATATGATTAATCTCAATAAGGTTTTAATACATGATGGAGCAAAATGAATGGAGATTTAATCAGTTTTGGAATGAAGCTCATTAAAATTTTCAAGGAGGTAATAATTTATTCATAAAGTTATAATGAGGAGATGGTCCCTTTAAAAGAAATAGAGAATATGACATTTTTTTAATTTGAAAGTAACGGTAGTCAATATATGTCCTTTTGTGAATTATATATAGTAGATGGGTTATTAGAATCTTTATTAACATTAGTGTTTTCTTTCAAAAAAAGATAAACAGAGACTTTCCTTTTTCCTTTGTGTATTGTTTTGTATTCGATACCTTTTTACCTATAGAATTTTATTTAATCGAAGTTTGTGTTTCCTTGCGACACTAGTAGCAAACTCTCACATAGGATGTACACTAAGTTAGTTCTCTTTGTGTATGAGTGTTTTGGCTTTTATTGTGTAAAGATGTACACTACACATTGCTAAGTATCCAATGAGTGTATGCCTGCTATGTCTGAGGCATTGGCATCCATATCCCTGAAAATATTTGTGCTTGTTAATTTTCCTTTGCATGCACTATTAGAGCTTAATAAGACTGATAGAAAATACAAAATAGAGCTGCCTCTTGACTCTTAGTGTCCTTGAAGCAGAGTTGCATGTGCAGATATCTACTTCAAGGACACTACGAGTCAAGAGACAGCTCTATTTTGTATTTTCTATCATGTGCAGATATCTACTTCAAGGACACTAAGAGTCGCAAATTGTCTCTTTAACTATCTATTCTTAGGGCATTGTAGACTTGATCTTGCTAGATGACAACCTTGTCTAAATAACAGTCTTTCAATTGTGTCATCTCTTATTTTTGTATGATTTGTTACATTGTGGTCTATATCTACTTTGATGAGTTTATCATACCTTTGAGAAGCTTAAGTGTAGGAAAGAATTAATTTTTATGTTTATATTATTGTTCTCTTAAAAAAAAGTTTTATACTTGTCATGTGTAGAGTAACATTTTCTGATACTGCCCATCATATGGATTTTATGGAGGAAAAAGTCCATGGTTCTAGATGCACTTTGTGGGTTTAAGCACATGATTTTTCAATTTGTTTTGACATTACATTTAATATTTAATTTGATAAGCTAGTAATCTATTCTAAAGTTTTAAACTTTTACATCTTTATATTTATATTTTTATCAAATCTCTTTGCAAGGATGCTCTTCTTGCTAGTATTGCTGAGAGTGAGAAGCAAACTGAGTTAGCTGCACGGGTTTCTACATGGCAACAAGGTGTTGAATGTGCTTTGGAGGAGGAGGTAGGAGGCATTGACATATATACCCAATACTACTCAGATGCCAGTTTGGCGACATTTTCTTCATTGATTTTGTCTTACTGATACAGGATAAACAACCACCTTTTGATATCCATATATATGGCGAGAGGATCCTGGATGCACTATCCATTGGAGTTGGTAGCTCTGGAGGAGGAAGCATGCCCTTTACAGATGTCGTTACTGGTCAAAATAAGCAAAATGTTGCCAGAACATTTTCTGCACTTTTGCAGCTGGTATGCCCTTATGGTTACAATTTTTATGCTCTAAAATTGTTGATTTAAGAGGCTGTGGAAGTCTACTTGCTTTGTCCTTCCAACTCTGGATTTTTTCTTCAGGTGAACAACGGTAAGGTGAACCTTGACAGGAGTACAAATGGTAACGAGCTGGTCTGTCATACATCTGAAAATCCATTTTATGTTAGGCTCCTCAACCATGATACAAAGGTAGAGGAAAATAATAACGGATCCGCCCGCAAGAGATTCAAGTCGGTCACAAGGGAAAGGAGTAAAAAATCCGATCCTGAGAAATCAACTCTCATTTCACCTTCAAGATCGTCCCTTAGAAATGGGGGATTAACTGTAAAGCTTATGAAAGGAAGCATTGCTAGATGTACTCCTGATGGAAAAAGGAGGAGACGATCTGCTCGATCGACTGAGCCCTTTGATTTGCAGTCTGCTATTTGATATAAAATGACTTGTTCTTGCAAATTTTCAATATTATTGAATCTCCATATTGATGTTGGGGGGATCATTCTAACCATAGGTAGCATCTGTATTTGTAAGTTAATGTTGCACCTAGAAAGCGTTTGTACATAACTAGATATCTTGTAATCTCGTGTATCATTCATTTACTGAATCCTTGGTTATCCACAATGTGCATTGGTGGTAGCTATGCATGTTTTCCGCTGAATAATTTATAACTTTGATTTCTATGTTGCTATATATCAAAGCAATCATATCATATATTAGTTAGTTAATGAAATACCAATATATCTTATATAAATGATATATGAATTATATAAGTTAGTTAATAAAATAACATCTTTAATAATAAAAATATAATTACTTGGAACATGGGTTGCCCTTGAATAATCCAAAAAGAAATAAACACTTAAGTTATATTTTGTTTAGGAAAAGTAAAACAATAAAAGGGAAAAACATAAGAGACACATAAAAATATATTAGAAAATTCTATGAAAAAGTAGATGAAAAAAATCATGTATCTTAATTATCATATTATTTTATTGATATAATGAGAAATGGGAAAAAAATAAATAAAGAATCAAGAAAAATGAAACTTAAAAAATAAAAGTAAAAGATGTAAAATTAGAAGAAAAAACTAAACAGATATTTTTAAGAAAATAAATTAAAATATATTTAACCAGTCTATCTCACGCGTTTAATTATCGTTTGGTCCATTAATATCCGAAAGAACTTAACGGTTGAATAAGCTTATGGTGGAATCCGATCTTTCGATTCACTGAGTTCACTCATTAGGAACTCATCTAATCCGTCAAACACGTGTACCTCGTTGTAGTTCCAGCATTAACTCTCAGCATAACTAGCCAATACTTTGTTTAGATGATCGGGGTGAAATCTATTACAACAAAAGAGTTAGATAGGGAAGGACCGTTAGTAATGTGACCAGTCGTGATCAGTAGTCACGGCCGTGATGGACAATTATGATCATTATGAGCCATTATGATCATCATTGAGATATGACCTTTGGAGTCATCCTAAGTGCTGCGTGGCAGCGGCGTGCTAGGAGGCCCCAATCCGAAGTTTCGAAATCATTTCTTTTTCTCTCATTTCTTCAATTGGTATCAGAGCTTTGGTGATCTACTGGAGTTTTCTTCCTTCCCTTGGTCATCCTTCCGGGATCGTCTTCCTCAACTCCCTGGCCGCTTGCCGAGCATCACCCTCATCACGGCAGCGTCAGCGTTGCAAGCGCTGTCGACTCGGCAGCAGTGTGAACAGGGATGGGCGCAGCCCATTTTCTTCGATCTACTTCTCCGCGGCTGTGGTCGCCGGGGAGTTCACGCTGAGATCGTTCTCCCCTGTTCCGGCGCGCCTTCTTCCTCTCTGATGTCACCGTCCTCCGCACCGGCGAGGACTTTGCCAATGCCTCCTCCGGCGCCTCCGCGTCCTCGGAGTCCGCCTCCGCTGCTGTGGCGATCGACAACGCCCCCTTTTATTCAAGCTCACAGACGTCAGAGTTTAGTCCAGGACAAAGCTGGACTTCGATTCTCAGGATGCGCATACTCCCTAGAAGGCATCACATACATACATCTTGGAGATTTGCTCCGGGTGGATCTTGTGCGTCGCCGGAATCCAGTTGGTGTTCATGCAGATGAATC
>LTAE01011611.1:0-10878 GCA_001647135.1 Pontederia paniculata | reverse complement strand
CTGACAGGTCCGGACGTCCGCTAATTTTCTCCTGAAACTTCGGACGTCCATTATCTTCTCCAGACATTCACTGGACGTCCACTGACTCCCTGCCAGGTTCCTTGGACGTCCATTCCTTCCTCTGTCAAACTTCCTGGCCGACCGCTCCTGTCTTCCCCAGACTTCGGACGACCTCTGACAACTCCATCAGTCGTCCGCCAATCTTGCGATCGTCCGATCCTCCACCTTCATTAGCTTAGACAAACTCCTGAGCGTCTGCTCGTCTTCTCTCCAAGACTCCGGACTTCCTTTGTCTTCACCTGATGTCAACCGGTCGCCCGCACTCAACCTGCAATCGACCACTCATCCACCTACCTTCTGCTTTGGTCGTCCACTATCTCCACCCTGAGCCCTCTGGACGTCCATTGCCTTCATCCTCAATTCGTCGCTCGTCCGCTCTTCAACCTCGGGCGACCTCTCCTTTGTTTAGCCGAGACTCCTTCTTCGACTAAGTCTTTATCGGGCGTCCACTTCTCCTTGGACCGCCCATTCTTCAACCTTTGTAACAGAGGTGTTGCCTTCGGTCGCCCACTCCTCATCATCGGGCGACCTTTCTAGTTAAGTCATTTGCTCCGGTCGTCCTTCCTTTATCTTTGATCGACCGTTCATCCTTTTGCTCCTCTCCATATATATATTCCTCCTTTAATGTTGGTCGACCGCTTCATATGCTTAGGACGACCACTTGACACATGTAGTTCTTCTGATATATCTTCCGTGTGCACAGGTCGTCCATTCCTTCAACTTTGGTCGACCTATCAACTCTGAAGTTGAACACATCCTGTTACAAAAATCAACTCAACAAGTTCATCAGTATAGACTAAGTTCTCTTACAAATTTATGATCATCAAAACACTCCTGGGATTCTAGATTCAACAGTTTTGTGATGAATTTGTGACAAGTGATGTTATATAATTAAGATGAAGTTGTGACGTATAATATGATTCGTCTATAATGAATTTGTGATGAAAACTTCTGTTAATTTTGTGATGAATATAATTTGTTATGATTTTTTGTGAAAATCACAAATATAAAAAATATTGTATATAATAATATTTTAAAACATACAATGACCATATAGTTCAAACTAGTTATAGTTTAAAAGCAAAATTTATTATTGTGGTGATCCAAAGATGACTAATACATGCTTTCTACTTTGCAACTCAAACCAAATTGAAACTACCCTCATCACTTACAGTAATCGTAGTTTCTTTCTAAAATGCCAGCAGGTAGCCCATATATAAATATGCCAACATCTAATAGTATGATTGCATGAATCTTCTTAGTTAATGGTACAAGATATAAGAAAGACGAAAATAGGCATTTAAAATTGAAATAAATGAGGTTAAGGGAAAGTAAAAATGCATTAGAGTCAAAATATTCTAATGTGATAACAACTTGAAAAATAAAATAACAAAAATACGTATTCGAGCATGATGTTATAAAAAAAGGAAAAAAAACATATACAATTAATTGAATATCAATCAAAACTTAAGTTTAAAAACATTAGGAATACGCATTAGTGTTGATGGCGACACCTAGGTTAGCTTGGAGGTGTTACAACTACAAAAACTCAAGACATATATAATAAATTATAGTTCAATCCAAACTTAAATTTAATTTGTGTAGCTGAAATATTAAGAAGACATACTCATATTTGAGACCGGCCACATGTAGCTTAGAGGCCTTGCAGGTTGTGTTGCAAAGTTGAGGTGGTGGGAAATTTTCTTGGAATTTTTTGTAATACCCAAAATTTTAGTAAAACAAAAATTAAGTAAATAAATAATAAATTATTGGGTGAAACTGGAAAAACCTAGGAAAAGCCCCATAAATAGATCCCAATGATGGAGAAAAACCTTTTTTTATTATTTTCTCTCCCAAGCCCTAGTCGTGAGACATCTTCTCTCTTTCTCTCCCCTTCTTCTTCACAATGAATAGAGGTAAGGATCAAGACTTTCTTCTCTCCCATTGTTTCTTATTTTCCCCCTCTTGTCTAAATCTATATCAAATCCTTAGGAGATCGTGAAGAAGAACAACTACACAAGGATGAAAGGGATTGAATATGAGGAGTTGGAACACGAAGAATACACGAGGAGAAAATACTACATACTAGGTATGTACATAGGTGGATCCATTTAGATAGAACTTTCTTAATAGAATAATTGAATGATAGAACATATGTTAAAAGAAGATAGTTATGATGATGATGTGAATGCCCTAGAATCTCTATTTAGCCTCAAGTATGATTAGGTTTAATTGAAGACAATGTAGGATGAGAGTACATGATTGTATGATAATGTTTGCACTAGCATAATCAGTAGATGACACTACTGTTTGATTTCCCATGTATGAAAACTTTGTAGCAAAATAACATAAAAGGAACAAGAAGAAATGGAGATCAAATCGGCCTGCAAGCCTTCAGTCATGGTCGTGACAATAGGTCATGGGCCGTGATAGGAGACTGCAGGCAGGACGCCTTCGGTCACGGCCGTGAAATACTAAGTCACTAGACGTGACCGTGTAGCGTCGATGCCTTCCCTTTAGTCATGGTCATGATGGATCACGTCACGGGCCGTGACGTATATGTAGGAATGTCGTGAATCAGTTTCATGAGTCGTGAAACAAAGGAGCAGGGTACGGGTGTTCGATGATGACCGTGAATAATAAGTCACGAGATCACAAGATGTGAAGAATATTAAGGGTTCGGTCATGACTGTGAACAACAAGTCACAAGTCGTGATGAAGTTTGGAGAAATCAAGCATTCGGTCACGACCGTGAATTTTCTTGTCATAGGTTGTCGAAAAAATACCATACCTTCGGTCATGATCGTGATGGACTATTCATGGGCTATGAAATCATAGTCACAGTCATGACGAAGCTTATTACGAGCCGTAACAAATTATTGCAAATTTTTTTATAGATTTCTATTATTTTAGTTTGAGATGATAAATGTTGTAGACTTTTTTTCTTGAATATTAAGGATTAATATGGGGGCAAGATAAGGACCAATCATTCTTACTAAAATAATGATGAGGCCGTCATGCATTGAATGTTTGGGAGAGACAATGATAATGAATGATGGGGGACTAATAGAATAGTTGCTATCCAATTCATGTTGCCTGACTTTTTCTCCACCTTGCAACAAAAGAATTTCTCGAGCATCCTACATGGTCATGGCTTATGATCCTCCATTGACCTATTGACGAGATCTCTAAAGAAGTCATTGCAAATCAACCCTCAAAGTCACATTAAAGTCATTAATGGGATAAGTCAAACTTAATAAGATAATCATTTGGACTAATGATTGCAGTGATCATATTGCATTAGATGTCAGGCATGATGAACAATGTATGATAATGTATTGTATGAATGCAAAGCAATGGAAAGAAAGATGAATGCTGAAAGATGAAAGTAAATAATGAATGATAGCTGAGGAATTGATGTTTAACCACAGTCATATCTTACTCCTTATGCAAAGAAAGTAAAGTATGATAAAGATGATGCATATAAGAACATAAAGCAAGATTATGATTAATTAATGATGTTTAATTACGAATGATGATGTCATTATAGTCTATGCATATGTTTTTATTTTATTATGAAATGTTTATCTATTGTTGCCTTACATACTGGCTTTATAGCTCATGATAGATTATTTTTCCCCTGCTTTGGATCTTACATGTCAGTGATTTAAGGTGTCATTTGCCTAGTGGTGCATGCAACGACTAATGTTCGTAATGATGTTGTTTGCACATGAGTATTGGTCCTAAATCATGAAGTCTCTTAGTTTAGTTCTTTTTCATGGAGTTGTAATAGTTTGAGATATGTGCATTTTTATGTAAGACTTATGCAATTTATTTTATGAAATTTGGATTTTAAAATTTTATTTCTTTCGCAATTTTGTTGACTAGTCAAAGTGTCAAATTCTCTGTATTTTTTTCTTTGGAAATCTATCACAACATGTATCTAATTGTCAATCCCTAGCTACTGATCCTACCCCATATATATGCATATGCTAGGAGTTTTGAACTATTTGAATTGTGATCATTTTCAAGCCTCGGACTGTCTCAGCTTGCGCTTAACTTAGAGAGCAATATAAGCATGTTTCATAATTCTCAATCTAAGATTTTTCATTCTTTCAAGCACTTATAAATTCAAATTTCGAAAACTAACTTGGCTTTGAACAAGGATCAAAACATAGGCAACCTCTCTAAATTTTTTAAAAAAGTTCTGGTCTTAGATCTAGAAGCTTGACCTCTATCCCCCTGGATATGAAACTTATTGGAAAAAGAATGCCCTGAAAAAGAAAAAGGTCCACCCACCTACTTAAGTTATCTACCTGAGCTCGAAAGGTTGTACCTACTATGCTTATCTCTACCTTGAGATTCGATTATGTGATGAACTTCACACCCTAGGTACCCCACCAGAGTATTCTCGAAAGAAATGTGTGGGCTAGTGTTGTGGGGAACCCAAACTTGATCACTCATTTGCCCGTGACATGAGTATTGCACTGCACCTCCAATACTCAAGCTGAGAATTCTCAGAAGAAAAGCAAGGCCCGTGTTGAGGAGATAAAATCACATCTTTCTTGCCTAACTAGAGAAACACATGTAGGCTGAGCTGAAAAATGTATAACATGCAAAGAAAAAGATGGGGTGAAAAATAAGTGAGGACTAAGTTAAATATCCAGTCCTGTAGAGGAAGGGCTCTATGTCTAATACACAGGCTAAACTTAGTAGATTGACAAGTTGGGATAAGTTCTCGAGCAAGCCCTACTCCTTGTTTTCAGTGATCCCTACTCAGAGTCTTAATATGTTAATAATCTATAAATGGTGCTTGGGGATTGAAAATCTTAGGTCTGGGTAAAAAGATGTAATGTTTATTTTGTGATCGAATTTGAATCCTACTTTTTTATCTTAAATTCTCTAATTTATTTGCTTGAGGACAAATAAAAGTTTAAGTTTGGGATAATTTGATGACAGAAAAAGGTATACCCAAAATGCTGGACCCAATTTCGTAAAAGCTTGCTCAGAGCTCTATTTTTGTAAATATTATCTGTTGATTTATATTCATTTTCCACATTTTAAATATTCAACATCTTTATATTTGAATTTTGGGATTTTGAACATTTGAGCAGGATTATAACTAACTTTCATGATTTATGTGGTTTGAACATTTGAAAATTTAATTTTTTTCCTTTTTGTAGCAGTTGGGGACCATGATAACTTCCATAACTGTCATCCCAGATCTTGCGGAGCTTACCCCTCACCTGACCGAGGTTTTAGAGATTTTGTAAATTCCAAACTCATTACACCTTCGGATTTTGGGGAGTCAATGGCGGAGGCCTGAAGACAACATGGAGAAGGACAAAAAGAAAAATGGGACGTGCACGAGGGGAAGGACGAAACGTCGACAAACTTTACTTTCCTTTTGCACTTAGTTTTATTCCAGTGAAGAACTATGTTGGCTGAACTTTGTTTTAAACTTGTATCTGTTAGCCCCAAGATGTCTGACTAAACTCTTATCATCAGATACTGGGGGAACCTTTATTTCTTTTTTAATCTTCTCTGATATTTTGAGTTTCATTTGTATATTTCCTACTTGATCTCGCGATATGAGCGTTATTTGATGGCTTGTGTTGTGTGCTTCTTGTTGTTCGTTTGATTCTTCCCAAGTGCGCACTATCCGTAAGGGCCATATAGTGTTGCCACCTTCACACAGTGAGCCGAGAGGATAGTAATGAAGTTTGGGAGAATCTTAGTCTGGAGTATGCCTTCTGAGATAAGGGGTAGGTGAGAGTCAGCCCCTACCTCCTAAGCTTGATCCGGAGCGAGCAGTGACAATCTTGAATTGACTTATAGATTTTGAAAGAGAGGTGAATTGAGTTATTACCTTGACATCGAGAGAGGCTTGATAGGTAACTTGGGAAACTAATCTCTTAGTCGGCCTGCGAGCATACGCTACGAGAGTGGGGGCTTGCTGATTAGGTGACCGCTGCGAGAGTAGGGTTATGCTCCGACCTAAGAGAATACTCTAGCTGAACCTTTGGGTCCTCCTAGGAAAAGAGGTCAGTGCACGCTGAGAGGCGATACCCCTCTGACATTTGGGTGTCAAAATTTAACTCTTTTATCAAAATTTGAGATGGTGAACTCTCCTCCTTGAGAAAGAGTGTGTCTATGGCCCAAATTGCATTTGGTGAAGCCTTGAGCCTTCACCATGAGAGCAGGAAGGTGAAGGGTAGAGCAATCACCGCGAGAGAGGTGTTGCCTTGACTCGTGGTGTAAAGGCCTGGGAGACTTTATATATATTCATGTTAAAGAGCGGATGGGTGAGATCCAGAGGTGAACCCAATGTTCTGGTGTCCTCTCATAATTGGAATTATCCTTCTTTTAATTTCTGGATTCTCTATTTTAAAATCCAAAAACTTATTTCCCCTTTCAATTGATTACTCATCACCTATTCCGAGGTTGGGCTTAAACCTCTAGTGTCAAGCCCCAACCTAAGCTTGCTCGAGGAAAAGTGGAAGCAGAGGCGTGAAAACATCTTATGGATCGATACCTAAAGTACTCGACGATTGTCGTATACTTGCGGTGATAGGAGTGCGCTAAGTTTATAAATATTAAAATTTGAAGTGAAAACAACTTTTATAGAAGCTTGACCCTGACTTTAAGCCCTAACCTGCGATCATTTTCTATCTTAACCCACACTTCGCATCATATATCTTTTATTATCTCATCATAATTATTATTTTTAAAATTTGGGGCATTACAATTTTAGTTGAATCAGATTGATGGCAGTGGGATCCTTCGATCTGATCCAACCAAATCCATTGTGGTTTGTGTTGCATCAGGTCGGGGCATCGAGGTACCCAATTATTATTTTTATTTAGTTTTCCTTCTTTTATAAATATTCAATATTATATTTAAAAAGTTTTTTCCTATATAAAATAATTTTCAAACATATGAAGTATTTTTAATATGTTTTAATTTTAAAATAAAATTTAATTTTAAACTAAATCAATTTGGTTCAATTTCAAATTACAACAAAAAATTGGGTCGGGTTAGGATGATTAAGTTTAAAAAATTAAAATCCGTATTGAACTTAGTGATGTTCGGGTTGTTTTGGGTCATTGGATTCATTGGATTGATCAGATCTGATGAACACTCCTCAAAATAACTCTAGGTGCTTAAAAATGGGCTAACAGAATTTGACAAATCAATAAAAGAAATGAAAATGCCTCTTTTAATAAAATGAATACCAAGAGAAGATTTGGGGTGTTGACCAATAGGTGAAAGAGGTTTTGCTACCGTGATAATGGATTATCAATATTTTGTGTATATAAAAGTCTTTATATGACAAATGAGACATAAAGCTATGTTAATAATTGATATCTTTTTTGGTATAGACATTGATATGTTAATGCATTTTCAATTCTATTAGTAGATATTTGGGTTATGCCAATGGTATACTTAGCAATACCAGCATTCCATGTCCATTGGTAAAGGTGATGATTGACAAATAACATATTTTGCACTAAGCATTAGAATATTTAACATCTATGCTAATGATTATTAAATTTGTAAGTATATGCATATCAATCCTAACATTATTTTAATTTATGCCAATGGTATATACATCTATTAGCATTGATATAAATTTACTAATGAATTTCTTTTCCTATAGTAAAAATGAGGCTATACCAACAACTAGTTTTGGCAATACCAATACATTTTACCCTTGTTAATAAAAATGTAAGTTGGCATTTATCATTTTTTTTTGTAGGGATTGTATATAATTGTTTATTTTGTTCGATAAAGGGACACCCATGTACTTTCATATAAGGAAAGCATAAAAGTACTCCTGTATTGAGCAAATAAATACATATGCACATGATTCTTATTGGATAACAAGATGTCAACTAATATTAGAAAAAAAATTGTAGTAATTGAACTATGTCAATAGAATGAAAGAAAAACAATAATATCCACTTGTATAATCAAAGGTGACTTATTCAATATAATAAATGATTTTTTGTGATAATAAATGAGTTAGATCTACACACATATTCCTACATTGACGAAGGTAACAAGAATTAAATGAAGATTCCTTGGAAGGCTAAAGCATACATGATAAGAAAATTTTTTTAAGAAGCCATATAAACTTTTTTTTATTCCATTATCATATTCATCAGTTTTTTCTCCTTCGACACCGATGATAATGCCCAAATGCTTCATATTCAATTCGTTCTTTACCTAATTTTGTGCTAGTAAAAAACAAAAAAAGACAAGAAAAGTTGAACTATCAGATCGAAGATGCATCAATCTAACTTAAAAAATATAAACATCAACAACATTGAATATTGAAGAAGTATGAGACTTCTACCATATTTCATCATAGATATAGAACCTACAATTCTATGTTTTGTGATTCCATGCTTTCTTTGAAACTCGAATTTTTTTTGCCATCAAATTTATGTTGTCAGTAATCTAATATGCATAAATTGATCATACCGTTCCAGACCTCTCTCCACAGATGTAGGTCCAAAGCCTTTTAGTTACACTCATATGTGACTAGTCGTGTTGACATCTTGCATGATATAATGTTAGAGAATAAAGGTTGCTACACATTTAAAAATTTATTCGTTAACATATATTGTCCGATTGCTTCCACGCATATGTTATCTGAAAATTATCAAATTTTGTAGTGTAAGGAAATTAGGAAGTAACATCAAAGAATCACATAATTTTTTTTTGCACATAAATAAATTTGTATTATATAGTAAATAAAAAAATACTTTAGCATAGTCTGTAACACCCCTAGAAGTACGCTCTGCCACTTGACAGAATGCCCTCCCGAAATGTTATGAACTTACATCTTTTACTTGACTTATGACCGATCGACTGGTCAACGTTATGAACATATCGTTGCGTAAGCCAATACGTAGACTATAACCAGGTCATATGCCATATCCAAGCCATCTATCACGATCACCATCTATTCTACCTGCAAGATCAAAATACAGGGGAGACAATTCTTCCATGATCTATGAAGTTCATTATGTAAAGGATAATAATTCAATAGGGTAAAACATACATGAAGATATAAGTAAAAGAGAACATGTTCTTTCACACAATCATCTTTATAAATATTGGATTTACTTTCAATTATTTACTTTTTTTCTTACTTTGCTTTACCTCTTTCTTTATCTTTATAAATATTGGCTTTACTTTCAATTACTTTACCTTTTCTTTTATGTAGAAAATTAGATGAACTAGAACCAAAATCTGAAAAGAAAAGTAAACTAATATTTTTGGTATTTTAGATATTTAGATAAACAGAAAGAGAACCAATATAGAGCAAGATCGAATCACTCAAATAGAGAAAACAACTGGGATATGGGAATCGTTTCGAATCCTACTTCCTAATGAACACGTGAAACTCAAATAACGTTGACTTGAGACATTAAGGAATCAAACCTAGACACTCTCGTAGTCAAGGCTTGAACTTAAATCCCTAGAAGTTTATCACATAACTCTCTCGAATGCCATGGACAATCTCGCTCCAATCTCCCTTAGATATCCATAGGAGCCTCTCGGATCCCCCACAAATTGAAGATCAAGCCTCTCGGATCCCAACCTTTCATCATAGACGAAATACAACTAACTCAATATTCGAATCCAAATGTGCAAAATATCAATAGTGAAAACTACCAACTAAATGCTCCTAAATAGAATGGGTTGAGCCTCTCGGATCCCAACCTTCCACTAAGAACAAAACAACAAATAGCTCACACCACTCAATCGCGATATGTTCAAAACATCAATAGTAGAACTACAAATTAAATGTTCCCAAATGGAATGGGTTGAGCCTCTCGGATCTCAACCTCCATGGACTTAATAGCTTGCAATTCATAATATAAAAATCAGCATGTATGTAAGCACACAACAAAAGGGAAGATTGGAAAGTCAAATGGAAACTTAAATGCATTAGAAGATAAGTTCATATAACAAGTAGGTATTCTCAAGTCATCCCATGTCCAGGCCTAATCGTTTAGTCTCTAGCAACCATTAAACGAATCACAAACATAATAATACTAGAGTTCATCATTGGAGATTAATATAAGTAGAAATCACAAAATATAAAACCAATGATACTCCCAAATCTCAGTGTAGAAACCTTCTTCTTTCAGCTCTGGTTCTCCTTCCTTCAGCAATGGTGGCTCCACTCGATGCTTCCTCCCGGATGCAAAACAGATATCTCCTCTCTCCCTTCATTTTTACCTTTTATCCTCCTCTTTTCCCTCCAATACTTCGATGCCACTTGTCATCTCTACAGACCTGCCAATTTTTTTTGAACCGCCCAGGAACCTTCCTCGTATGGACCACAGTAGTAGGTAAAGGAATTTGCAGATTCTGTACATGTTTTGTCTTCTTGTGAGTTTGGCAGGTAATGACAGCAAATAACCCCAGATCCGGTCTTCCGGCACACATTTTGCTAGTCTTTGGGTAGACATCTGCAGGAAAAATCAAGCATAAAGCACTCAAATCTTTACTCGAAATGGTCATTGGGGTAAGAATGTGTATTTAGACTCAGGGAATTTCAAATGATGTAAAAGACATAAAATGGTGTGGCAGTATGTAAATGATGTATAGTTTCATGAAAAATATAGTCTTTGTAAAGAAAAATAGAGAGTAAATTCCCTATCATCATAATTCCCCCAAATTTAAGCTTTTGCTTGTCCTCAAGCAAAGAATTAGAAAAAAGTTTTTAAGGCCAATGAAATTTCAATTGAAATCAGTCACACCATGAACCTATAATAACTTACCCAACTCCCCCCCCCC
>LTAE01011609.1:0-11211 GCA_001647135.1 Pontederia paniculata | reverse complement strand
TTTTTCTTTTTCTTTTTATTTTTCTTTTTATTTTTCTTTTTCTTTTTCTTTTTCTTTTTCTTTTTCTTTTTCTTTTTCTTTTTCTTTTTCTTTTTCTTTTTCTGATCTGTTGATTGTTGCATGCACAAAACTCTTAGATCTAAAGAACTAGTTCTGACCAATCCTGAGATTGAAAGGACGTTTAGGCAAAGAAGGCGACAACAAAGAAACTTTTGACCTAGGACACTAGAGCCTAGACTCGACATACATTTGATTACTGAAATCTAGATTAATGGCGGACCAAAACGCCACTAATGCTGTGGATAATAGGTCACTAAATGAATTCACTACTCCTGGTAACATTGACCTATCTCCCAGTATTGTGAATCCTTATTTTGCACTAAATCCTTCCCTTGTCACGGTTGTCCAAAGAAATCAATTTGCTCGCTTAGCTAATGAGGATCCCACTGCTCATATACAAACTTTTCTTGAGATCATGAATACTTTTAAGATTAATGGTGTTACTAATGATGCCGCAAGACTACGTTTGTTTCCATTTTCATTGAGAGATAGGGCTAAAGCATGGTTGAGATCAAAAGAAACCAATTCTATTGCTACCTCGGAGTATCACAGGCTAGTGATACAATTCATGGAAAATTTTTCCCACCGAGCAAAACTATTCACCTGAGGAACCAAATCACAAGCTTCTACCTGAAAAACAATGAATCATTCTATGAGGCATGAGAGGGCTTCAAAGCTCTGTTGAGGAGTTTTCCTCATCATGGCTTTGCGAAGTGGATGCTAGCACAAACGTTCAATAATGGACTCCTATACCAAAATATATTGTCTTTTGATGCAGTCATTGGATTTCTTTCGGAAACAACAGTGTCAATGACGCCTACAAGATTATCAATGATATGGCACGAAAAAACCATGGCGCTGCTTAAGACCGAAACAATGAAAAAGAAGTTCAATCATGTTCTATCACTAGATGTTGGGACCAGATCACACACAAGGTGGAGGACGCCATAGAGAAAGCACTTGAGAAAATCACCCTCAACGCGGGTCACCACCAAGCATCACAAGCTGCTTGTGTCGGCACTAGTGACATGAGGTGTGACAATTGCGACGGTTCCGACCATCTTGCTACTACTTGTCAAATCTCTTCATTTCAACCATCACCACCCTACTATGTCCAAGACCCTGAAGAACAACAATTGAATGCTGCTATGTCCTTTGTTCAGCAAAACCAACAAAACCATAGAAGAACCCTTATTCTCAAACCTATAACCCTGGTTGGCAAAATCACCCAATTTTTTCTATCGGAACAACCATTACCAGCAACCATCAACTCACCAATCTAACTTCAGACCAAACAACCAATTCCAAAACACCCAATTCAAATTATTACCTGCTCCAAACCCACTTTCCCTGCAAAATCCAAACGCCGACAACCAACTTGCACTACTCTCTCCTAAGTCTAACCTTGAATTGATGATGGAGAATTTGATGTAATAGCATGCCTCCCTGATGAGCTTTTGGCAACAAAAAAAGTCAAACACTACAGCAACATAGTGAGACCATGCAACAACTATTCTCCAAGATTGAGGGCTTGTCCACACACAACAAGATGTTGGATACTCAGATTGCCCAGCAAGCTGAGTCCTCAGCAAGAAGACCTTGTGTCTTGCCAGGTCAACCTGAAGCAAACCCTAAAGAGCAGTGCAAGGTTGTTGTTCTTCGAAGCAGCACGGAGTTTGAGTCAAGAAGACTGATTCAATCGAGCCACATACCATCCTCTTCAACACCTGAAGTCAGCCGTAATGAAGAAGAGGAGAATATTGAAGAAAAACCTACTAATGAATTTCCACCAAGTCAAGATGATCGTCACCACCTAAAGTCACAACCGGTAGCACAACCATCACCTCCACCAACTAGTGATACCGTTTGTGATGATGCTACACCGAAAGATCAACCCAGGGTGACCATCATAGCTGAATACCAGCCAGTTGTACCTTTCCCTCAGCACTTGGCGAAGGCTCAAAAGGATCAACAATTCACAAGGTTCTTTGAAGTTCTCAAAAAGCTTCACGTGAACATTCCTTTCGTAGAGGCGATCCAGCAGATGCCAACATACGTGAAATTCTTGAATGATATTCTTTCAAAGAAGAGACGGATTCATGTTCAAGAGATGATTGCCCTAGATAAAGGAGCAAACGCCGCAATTCTGAATCGACTTCCAACAAAGTTGAAGGACCCCGGGAGTTTCTCCAATCCCTATGAAATTGGATGCTTGAAGGTCGGTCGAGCATTATGTGATCTAGGAGGTAGTGTAAGCGTTATTCCACTATCTTTATCTAAGAAGTTGAGCTCCTACAAGATGAAGCTTACAAGCATGATTCTACAGTTGGCTGATCGATCAGTCAAACGTCCCGAGGGTATCCTTGAAGATGTGCCAATTCGCGTTGGAAAATAATATATTCCTACCGACTTTGTTATCCTGGACATGGACAAAGACAATATCACGCCACTTATCCTAGGTCGTCCATTCCTTGCTACCGCTTGGGCAGTAATCAACATGAAGAATGGAAAGCTATGTTTCAATATCGGCGAAGACAAATTTGAGTTCAATCTGAATAAGGTGTTGAAATGTCCAAATTTTGAACGAGACGTTGATTTCTCTGCTGAAGTTGTTCAAGAGGCTATTGAAGAAATTTCAGCCATAATGCATCAGACTGATCCTTTGCTGAATTGTTTACTCAACCATGAAGATGAAGATCCAGACGTTAAATCCTATAAGAAGATCTTAGATGACAAGGAGGATCCTCAAGAGTTTAAAGTTGAAGTTGTTACCAATGGTATCACAACCGACATTACCAGTAGCATTACCACCTACGTCACAACCTGTCCATGATGATAGGAAATCACCGAAGGTAGAATTGAAGGTACTTCCTTCTACCTTGAGGTATGAATTCTTAGGCCCTGAGTCTACTTATCCGGTCATTGTTAGTTCTGTTGTAGATCCTGATCAAACACGCCAATTGTTAGATGTTCTCAGGTCCCATAGGAAAGTTATTAAATACTCCCTGGCTGACATCAGGGGTATCAATCCTGCGATTTGTATGCACAAAAATCCCATGGAGGAAGACTTTAAATCTTCCATTGAAGGCCAAAGACGGCTAAATCCTAACATGAAAGATATAGTCGAAGTTCTTAAATTTCTAGATGCAGGAGTCATTTATCCCATTTCTGATAGTACATGTGTTAGTGTTGTTCTGGTTGTCCATAAAAAGGGAGGCATAACTATGGTGCCTAATGAAAAAGGAGAATTGACCCTCTAGGACTATCCTGGGCTGGAGTATGTGCATTGACTTCCGAAGGCTGAACAAAGCTACTTGGAAAGATCACTTCCTACTGCCTTCATAGATCAGATGTTAGGAAGATTAGCCATGCATGATTATTTCTGTTATTTAGATGGCTTTTCTAGATTTCTACATATTCCCATTCACCCCGATGACCAAGAGAAAAACACATTCACCTATCCATATGGCACCTTTTCCTATCGAAGGATGCCATTTGGCTTGTGCATTGTACCGGCCACATTTTAACTTGCTATGATGTCTATTTTCTCATATTTTATTGAAAATATTATGGAGGTATTCATGGACGACTTCTCGGTATATGGATCCTCCTTTACATCTTGTCTAATGAATCTTGAGAAAGTTTTTGCAGAGATGTGAACAGGTGGATCTACTATTGAATTGGGAGAAGTCATTTCATGGTACGTGAAGGTGTGGTTCTCGACCACATTATCTCCAAGAATGGGATCAAAGTTGACAAGGCAAAGGTAGAAGTCATTGAGAAGCTTCCTCCACCTACAAACGTCAAGGGAGTGAGATCTTTCCTCCACCTACAAACGTCAAGGGAGAAAGATTGAGAAGCCACTAACCCAATTACTACAGAAAGATGTGGAATTTCATTTTGATCAATCATGCCTAAAAGCTTTGAAGAAAATAAAGACTTCCCTTACAACCGCATCGATTGTCAAAGCACCTGATTGGTCTCTCTCTTTTGAGATAATGTGCGATGCAAGCGACTTTGCAGTAGGAGTTGTTCTAGAGTAGAAGGTTGATAAAGCTCACCATGTGATTTATTATGCTAGTCGAACCCTAGATCCGGCTCAGATGAACTACAACACCACCGAGAAAGAATTGCTCACTGTGGTGTTCACCATCGACAAGTTTTGACAATATTTACTGGGCTCAAAAGTTATCATCTACACCGATTATCAAGTTGTCTGCCGCTTGTTTATGAAGAAAGAAGCAAAACTACGACTCATCAGATGGAATCTACTTCTTCAAGAATTCGACTTGGAGATTAGAAACAAAAGTGGTTCTGAAAATCTTGTTGCTGCCCACTTATCCCGGCTATGTTTTCAACTAGGAGCGCTGTCACAACCAGAGTCATCAGTAGCGTCACAATTGCTATTACAACCACCACCAGCGTTGTCACCAGCGTTGTCACAAGCGGTGTCACAAGCACTATCATGACCCGTTTGTGACTACTTTCCTGGCGAGAACTTATATGCTTTATTGACCCCAAATCTTTCATGGTTCGCTGACATCGCTAATCTCTTAGCAGCTGGAGTACCGCCACCCGGGATGAGTCATAAACAAATAAAACACTTCTTTTCTGAACCCAGACATTACTACTGGGACGATCCTATGCTATTCAAGAAATGTGCGAATGGCCTATTCCGAAGATGTATCCCTAAAGAAGACGCACACGAAGTGATTAAGCACTGCCACTCATCCCCTTATGGTGACCATGGTGGTGCACAAAGGGCAGCCACAAAAATTCTTCAAGCAAGCTTCTATTGGTCTTCATTATTGAGAGATGTATACAAATATGTTGCTTCCTGCGATAGCTGCCAAAGGAGTGGCAACATATCCAGAAGACATGAAATGCCACTCAAGGGCATTCTCGAAGTGGAGTTGTTTGACGTGTGGGGGATGGACTACATGGGTCCATTTCCGAACTCAGGGCGATACAAATATATCCTTGTTGCCGTCGTCTACGTTTTTAAATGAGTCAAAGCTTCTTGCCAATTATTGTGACTCTAAAACTGTGTAGAGGTTCTTCAACAAAGTGATCTTCCCCAGATTCAGAATTCCTAAAGCCCTCATCAACGATGGAGGGAAGCACTTCTTGGAGAGGCAACTCGAGAACTTGTTCTACAAGTATGGAATCCTGCACAAGGTCGCAACTTCTTATCACCCACAGACGAGTGGACAAGTTGAGTTACCCAATCGACAAATCAAGACCATCTTGGAGAAGGTGGTTACAAAATCACGTAAAGATTGGAGCAACCGACTTGATGAAGCACTATGGGCATACCGCACGACCTCCAAAATGCCACTAGGTACAACTCCTTATCGACTGGTCTATGAGAAATCATGTGGCTTTCCTATTGAATCAGGATATATTTGTATCAAGGCAATACAAATATATCCTTGTTGTCATCGTCTACATTTTTTAAATGAGTCGAAGCTTCTTACTAATTCTTGTGACTCTAAAATTGTGCAGAGGCTCTTCAACAAAGTGATCTTCCCTAGATTCGAAATTCCTAAAGTCGTCATCAGCGATGGAGGGAAGCACTTCTTATGGAGGCAACTCAAGATCTTGTTCTACAAGTATGGAATCCTGCACAAGGTCGCAACTCCTTATCACTCACAAACAAGTGGACAAGTCGAGGTACCCAATCAACAAATCAAGACCATCTTGGAGAAGGTGGTTACAAAATCACGTAAATATTGGAGCAACCGACTTGATGAAGCACTATGGGCATACCGCATGACCTACAAAATGCCATTAAGTACAACTCCTTATCGACTTGTCTATGAGAAATCATGTGACTCTCCTATTGAATTGCAACATAAGACATATTCAGCCATCAAGGAGCTTAACCTAGACTTGAAGACCGCGGGAGAAGCAAGGATGTTACAACTCGCTGAGCTAGAAGAATTGCGTCTTTATGCATATGAGAACTCACAAATTTACAAAGAGTGCACCAAGGCTTGGCATGACAAGAAGATTCTGAAGAAGCAACTCAAAGAAGGAGATCAAGTACTCCTATTCAATTCCCATTTCAAATTATTCCAGGGAAAGCTTAAGACCCGATGGTTAGGTTCATTCATGGTGACCAAGGTATTCAGCTATGAAACCCTAGAGCTTGCCACTGCCGAGAACATTCACAATAAACGAGCATATGGTTAAGCTATATCATAAAGGAGAAGACAGAGAAGATACATCACTAGTGGAACATCACCACCTGGTGGATCCGCTTGTAATACAACTTGACTAGACCAAAACTTCAGCAAAGTCCAGCCAAGGACTATAACTAGGGCGCTAACTGGGAGGAAACCCAGGGTTTCATTTTACCTTTTTCTTTATCTATTTTAGGTCCTAGGATTGGAGCCATAATTCTGAGGTGTCACACACAAAAGCCGAAAAATTTATGATGCACAACGACCCATAAGCTTGCTGTGGTAAGTCATTTTAGTAGTGATGAAATTTTCAGGAATCTATGTTTTGTACAGGTTATAGGTAACGAATTAGTCATGAGCCAGTAGTGATGCACCACTTGTGATGAGTCTGATAAGTGGATCGAGTAAGCTCAGAATCAACTAATACTTGCGCCAAAAAGCAAGCTTGCGGTGGCGTGTTGGCAGAAGCAACTCATCCAGTCATTGCAACCCAACTAAAACCCAGATTTGAAATCATCTTGGGACTCGGCAATGTTCAAATTTCATATCCGCCTGCAAGATCCATCATCACAGCCATCGAGTCCGCATAAAAATCAATGCAATCAAATGGCTCTTTTCACACCCTCATCACCATCTTCTATCACAACTGCCATTATCATCACCCTTCATCACAACCAAAATTATTACCACTGTTCATTCCAACCGCCCTCATCACCGCCTTTCCGGCTGCCTTCACCTATATAAACACCCCACGTAAAACCCTAAACCCACCTTACCTTGCCACCTGAACCCTGAACTCTTCGCCCTTGCTCCTTGTTTCACCATTAAAAGAGCCACACGATTTCGTTCTTCCTTTGAGCATTTGCGACGTGTTCTTCCCTAGAAAGATGGTGTCCACACACAGCTAGAAGAAGAAACAAGGGATGGATTACAAGCGGAAGAAGATCATGAAGAAGGTCATCTCTCGTCTCTAAACCGACAAACCTCGCACAATCGATTGGACGGAAGAACAGATTGAGGAAGATAACATCTCCCTCATCCAGCGAACGGCGAAGACTATGAAGCCTCAAGAGTCGCATCAGCGCGACCAAGTTTTTCTTCAGCAACTGGCCAAGTTATCTACGCCTCGACATCGAGTTCTTGAGCACCCTGCGAGTCGAGAAGCAACCCGACTGCGATGATTTCATCCACTTCCAGCTCCACAATCACGGCTTCATGTTGACTATTTGGCAATTCAATAGAGCACTTGGTCTCCCAACCATCGGCCTCCAATCACCACCAAAGTACTTCAAACGTCGATAGGTCTGAGAATGGCTCACCGGCAAGAAGAGTGTCGACTTCAAGAAAACGAAGTCGATCTCCATCCAGAATCCGATTTTCAGGTATATACAAAGGGTTCTCTGTAACACTATCTCTTGCATGACCAATTCCGAATCAAAGGTCCATGGGTCCGAGTTGTTCATCCTGTGGGGGATGATCAAAGGAGTGCAGATCAATCTTGGCGTCCTTCTCCTAGACCACTTGGTCAAGTTATCTTCGAGCAACATTGGCGCCATCTGCATCACCGGACTCATCACCCCCATCGCCAAAAGCCTCAAACTCAGCCTCGAGGAACTCTAGCCGCTAAACGGAAGCGGCTACATCGATATTCCGAACCTTGTCCACATAAAGTTTCTCTACCAAAAGGACGATGGTTTCTACCTTCGCTTCGACCACACCGACAACATGCTCCTCCTCTCCTGCCCTGCAAAAATGAGTATCATGAAAGGGGAGAACTGGTTGAACCAGAGAACGATCACGCCATTGTGATGCCCACACCAGTACCAAAGACAAAGAAGAGGAAGGCGTCTACTGCATCCGACCACGTTACCACCGACGTCACCGGCGGCATCACCACTGAGACCCTGCGAAAGAAGAAGCTCGCCAATAGCACAATTTCTCAGCCATCGACCTTGACATCTTCCACTAAAAACATTCGAGAGCTTCTTGGACTTGTACAGTCATTGTGCAGAACGCAAAGATCCAAGCATCACAAGCCAAGACCAAGCAAGAGGTAACCAAGCTAAGGAGGCTGATGGAAGCAACACCTGCGGCGAAGGAAGACGACGACTCCGTCTCTAGCTGAAGGAGATCGACCCTGCCACATGTTCAAGCACTAAGGATAGTGTTTTGGATAAGCTTGCGGTAGGGGCACCATGGTATACTATTTCTCTCCACTTTTGTACTACCATGGTTATTTTGCTATGTTTTTTGATTTTCTTGAAAAAAAAAATTGTATCTTTTGTTTTCTTGAGGTATTTTGCACTTTCTAAGTTCGGCAAATTTTGGAAGCACAAATGTAAGACTGTGAAAGCCGACATATGTAACCTCAAGATATGAATGATATAAATGACTTATTTCTGTTGCTATCGCTAACCCCTAACACTTGATATGTATCTTCTCTAACCACTTTGAAATTTCCTTTGTTTGTTTCTTGCTTGGTTTCTTCTAGCATTGTTTAAGGAGCATTAGAGATATGTAACCTACCTGCATTTTTGTCCTTCGTAAAACCACCCAACATCCTTTTATGAAACACAAACACTTCTAACACCTTATTTTTGGATCAAAGATCAGGTAGAAACTTGACACTTACCACAACAACACTTAGATATTTGAATTTGACTGTCCAGGTAACAGTCCAAACCTCCTACTTTTCCCCAAGGTAGAGCAAGAGTAAAAANAAGATCAGGTAGAAACTTGACACTTACCACAACAACACTTAGATATTTGAATTTGACTGTCCAGGTAACAGTCCAAACCTCCTACTTTTCCCCAAGGTAGAGCAAGAGTAAAAATATGAGTGAGAAAAACCCTCCATGTGTGAAAACCGAAGCCAATTTTTGCATCACAATCTTCGTCACAACCAGCGTCACCACCAGCTTGTAATACCACTTGTGACAACTGTAAAACATCTGAGCCTAAGTGATCAAGAGGGTTAGTCAAAACCCCATAGTAAAAGGAGGGTTTGTCTAACCCCACAAAGAGAAAAAAGGGTTAGTTGAACTTCATTGAGCACCCAAAGCAAAAATCAGCTCGAGTTCACTAGTGTGACCCAATGCATATACCTTGTCACACCCTCCGAAGGTCATGTACAATTTAGTTATGACATTGTGATGTTTCTTCTCTGAGGATTTTCATACATCCTATTCAAGATGAGGGAAGAAAAATGTTGAACACTTAAGGCTTTTTATATTGTAAGGAAAATAGGAGTTTTTGAGCTTGTTAATCTGAGTGATAAATTCTTAACTCTAAAAGGTGGTTGTGGCTAGTTGTTAAGGATCTCATGATTATAGTCATGTATAGGCCCGATCTTCAGTGATCTAAAAAATAAAGGACAATTCATTAAGAACACACTTTAAATGTTGCTGGATGTGATGTGCAATTGGACTCGTATGCTAATAGGTTTATTCTCTCTAGTGTGATTTTTCTTAAATTCCCCTGTTTTGTCTGAGGACAAGCAAATGTTCAAGCTTGTGGTAGTTGATGAATGTCTAAAAACATCACATTTTACCCCTCATTCATGTCATATTTTACCGTGTTTTGCATGCCATTTGAGCCTTTCTTGCCACCTTTTTACCAAACTACAACATTTCTATATTTGACTAACCCATTTTCGGAAAATATTGCATATCATTATAAACTTGGGTTTGTTATGCAATTTTGGAGCTAATAATGCATAATAGGCAAGTGAGGATCTGGCCCCTTCAAATTCAAATTCAGTTCACCATAATGATGAAGGGAATCCCCACAATCAAGAGGCAAAGAAGGTTTCCTAATCAACGCGATCTCAATTATGGAAACATATTGCGAACCAATTAAAGGAAGAAGCGGCTTGAAGGAATGCAACCACAATTCAAGGGAGCGCAATTCAAATTTCAAATTCAGACAGCGGTTATTGGAGATTATAACAACCCGGACAATTAAGGAAAGAAATCACCAACGGTTAATTAAGATTATAAGAATATGGATAAATAAGGAAACAAATTACCGATTGTAATAGAAAACCGCCGGAAGTTATTGCATATCTCAATCCAACGGTGATGATGAATTCCCCCTTGATCAAGACCCGATGAAGAGACTATTTGAAGAATCTATTTAAAGAGAAGATCAACATCATCTGCAGGGGAGTTCAGCCAGAGGAAATTCATGGTGACAGCAAGGAAGAAGCCGCCTCCAAACTTTTTTGTTTGCTCTCTAGTTTTCAAAATAATGTTCCTAGTGTCCCTCATGGGGACTTAGGGGCTAGTTTAGTTTATTTATGGGCCTTTGTGAAGCCCTAGACAGACTTTGAAGTTGTCATGATTTCTCATCTATGAATTGTCTCTAGACTTTTTATTTAATTGCAAGTTTGATCCTTTACCACCATGTGCTTAATGCTTGTGAATGATTTAAGGTGATAGTTTTGTTCGCATGATCATCATCTAAAGTTTAGGTTTCACATACGAGCCGAGTCTCGAAAGGATAGCTCAAAGTTGTGCATCTATCACAATCGGGAAATTGTCCCACGTCACAACCCCGCTTGTGACGACACTTGTGACGACGCTTGTGATGAGGCTGTGATGAACCTACAATTTGATTTAGCATTTTGATTTAACCGAGAAAGAGTTACTTGTGGAATGCTTGATCTTTCTCAAGTTAGTGCAATTGAAGTTGGTTAACTATATCCTAAGACGATTTTGAAAGACTTGTAGGATCTGGATGGCAATCTTTCTCTCTTTTAATATTAACCTAGATGTGTTATGTCAACGAAAGCATACATATGCGAATATAAACACAAGTAGAGAGAAGAGAGTAGAGAGAAAAACGAACAACACACAAACACACAGTTTGTGAATGAGGTTCGGCCCAACTCCTGGCCTACGTCCCCGCTCCGGTCTTCTCCCACTGAGATCTCCGGAGATCACTACTTCCTTCTTCAAGGGTGAAG
>LTAE01011608.1:0-10324 GCA_001647135.1 Pontederia paniculata | reverse complement strand
GTCTTATTCAAATCTATGCCTTTGGTTTCCATGTTGATGTGTTCCTCGATAGTCAGGTGCTGAGGAATATCCTTTTCAGATGAAACAATTGCACTGGCAGCTTCAGTATTCTGCGGCTGGGATTCAATTGGTGCTTCGAATGGCACTTGTGCTGAAAAAGATGGTATTGTAGGTTCTAAAGGATGTGGTACTAGAGTGGTCGAAAGACATACCATAGCTTGTTTGCCTATATGTCCTTGCCGTTTTCCAACCTGCTCGTATGAGTTTCTTTTGCTTCTGCAATAATCTTCTAAATCAATAGTTTGATTTGGCAACCATCCATGTACATACTTGTTATTCTCCATGGTCAGAGGGGTGGGTGGGCATGGCATCACATGGTTCATGTTTATTTTTCCTTCGGACAATGAGTTTGAAATTAAAGGACTAAATGCTCCATCTGCATGCATGCAAAACAAAGGAAATATTGATTTACAAGATACAGAAAAAAGGAAATATTTATCTATTTTCAATCTAATGGTATCTTTTGAAGAAGAAAACAGAGCAATATAACTAGGTGAAAAATGAAGCTCACATTGAGATGTTCTTGTCCAGTTATTACTGTTGTTGGAAAGGCTATGATCCAACAACACATTCTCATTCAGCACAGACAAATTTTGAGGGACAGGCATTTTGAGACCTTCACCAATCTGAGACAGCATGAGAGGTGTGTAAAATGGAACTTTGGTCACACCAGCCTCATGCGTAGAAGTCATTAAGTTCATATAAGAACTCTCCTCCCATCCATGGATTGAGTTGCTAAAGGTCGACGTGCTCGGATGTGTAGCATAATTGCCGGCTCGATGACCACGAAATTGATTGCATGAAGCCAATGATGCTGCATCACGACCACAGTGATCCTGTAGCTGGTCAGTGCAGCTATATATACCAGTTCTACCATCTGTGCCGTCGTGAGCAAAGTTGCCACCATATACTCCAGCAGCAATATTGAAAGGCTGTAGCCTGTTCATGTCCAATGATCCCACGTCTCTCTGACCATTGTTAATGACATCAACATTGTTCGGAATCACAAATCTCTTCCCCGAAGCTGGTTTTGCAGGAGTAACAGGAGCCCATGGTGCTTGGACCTCGAAGTCTTTCTGTTGCAGAGGCGGCAGAGGGATGCCATGATTGAAATTCATGGCCAGGACATATGATGTTTTGATCTTTCAACACAGGATCAGATTTTTCTTATTCTGTAACAAGAGAGATGGTACCAGAGCCTGCTACTAAAAGGAGCATCTGATGTGCTCGGCCAAGGCGCCACCTGCACCAGCTGCAAGCCGCATTGTGTGGAAGCAACATGCAGTTAATCTTGTTGCCTGACGGAAAAAAAAGTATCTTTCGCCGGCTTCTGGCCTCTGCTAAGTGATTTAATGCGACAACGAAGCAAACCTGCGGCCTGTAAAGAGATAGGAGAAGAAGGCAAAAGAAAAAACAGAAATTACACTGAAATCATATTGACTGGATGATCCTGAAAGAAAGAAGAAAAAAATGTTCCATGCAAAGCATGCCAATGCTGATGGCGCCCTGAGGAAAATTAAATGTGCAGCAGTGCCAACGAGAAAAAAAGGTTTCAAAATATTCCCATGCGTTGCATGTTCATGATTGCAAAATAAAGTGATTGCAGAGAGGCAGCGATGTACACACCAGACCCCAGTTTCAGATTAACAACATCCATGTGCTCTCAGTCTCTCTCTCTCTCTCTCTCTCTCTCTCTCTCTCTCTCTCTCGAAATGGGGGCAAGTTTCAAGATATTAGGAAAACAATAAACCTTATTAATTCTCTGATCGGTCCAATTCGGGCAAAAAGATGGAGAAAATTAAAGGAAATAATGGATCGGCCAACGCAGTCGAGAAAGAAAGAAAGGAAAAAAAAAGCTTGAAAATTAAAATAGAAAGGAGGAGGAGGAGGAAAACAATAAAGGGAATAAATCTTGAGCTGATCAGTTACAGGTAGAGGTCGGTCAAGAACACGAAGGAAGGCATTAAATCCAGTCCAATTCAATCCAAGAGGTATCTGATCCTTTTGGCATGCAGATATAGAAACAAAATCCACAAAGAAAGAGAGAGAGGAGAGAGAGAGGTGACCAGCGGTTGCTAGCATTGCAGATTTGTGGCGGAAGGCATCAATGCAGAAGGTGGAGACAGCTACAATTCAATTCCTGGATCGGGCAACAACACCAGCGGAACCGCCGCCATCAGAACCAGAACCAGAAGCAGAAGCAGTGGACATGGAAAAGAGGAACGAGCAGAGAGAGAGAGAGTGATAGGAGAAGAAGGCAAAAGAAAAAACAGAAATTACACTGAAATCATATTGACTGGATGATCCTGAAAGAAAGAAGAAAAAAATGTTCCATGCAAAGCATGCCAATGCTGATGGCGCCCTGAGGAAAATTAAATGTGCAGCAGTGCCAACGAGAAAAAAAGGTTTCAAAATATTCCCATGCGTTGCATGTTCATGATTGCAAAATAAAGTGATTGCAGAGAGGCAGCGATGTACACACCAGACCCCAGTTTCAGATTAACAACATCCATGTGCTCTCAGTCTCTCTCTCTCTCTCTCTCTCTCTCTCTCTCTCTCTCTCGAAATGGGGGCAAGTTTCAAGATATTAGGAAAACAATAAACCTTATTAATTCTCTGATCGGTCCAATTCGGGCAAAAAGATGGAGAAAATTAAAGGAAATAATGGATCGGCCAACGCAGTCGAGAAAGAAAGAAAGGAAAAAAAAAGCTTGAAAATTAAAATAGAAAGGAGGAGGAGGAGGAAAACAATAAAGGGAATAAATCTTGAGCTGATCAGTTACAGGTAGAGGTCGGTCAAGAACACGAAGGAAGGCATTAAATCCAGTCCAATTCAATCCAAGAGGTATCTGATCCTTTTGGCATGCAGATATAGAAACAAAATCCACAAAGAAAGAGAGAGAGGAGAGAGAGAGGTGACCAGCGGTTGCTAGCATTGCAGATTTGTGGCGGAAGGCATCAATGCAGAAGGTGGAGACAGCTACAATTCAATTCCTGGATCGGGCAACAACACCAGCGGAACCGCCGCCATCAGAACCAGAACCAGAAGCAGAAGCAGTGGACATGGAAAAGAGGAACGAGCAGAGAGAGAGAGAGGAGAGGAAAGAAGGCAAGTGGAGAGGAGAGAGAAGGGACAAAAAAAAAGGATTTTTTTCTTCTTTCTTATTTATTTATTTAATTAATTTAATGTAGAAATTACGGTGTATTAATTAATACAAATTTTTTTTTCAATCACGGTCCTAAATACATCGGTAATCTAAGACTATTAGCCTCCGACTAATTCGGACGAAAGCGATAAAAGTTAAATTTTGGTCAAATTGATGACTTCAAGAGCTCAAACTCGAGATTATTAGCTCCCTCGTCCCTCAATCTCACGTAGGATGAGGCGACAATTATCCAAAAAAAAAAAAATAACAGAGTACTAAACAGTAAAGAAAAAGTAAAAAAAGAAGGTAGTGTACAGTGGCGAGACCACGGCTTGCTTTCGGAAAGCCTCCGGCGAGAGGTCTTCTCCTTCCTTCCTTCCTTCCGGTTGATTACTTGGTTATCTAAAAGGAACGGCCGGCGGAAAAGAAATTGGCGAACATAATATCACACATGAAGAAGAAGAAGAAGAAGAGCAATTACGCAAACAGTTTGCTTTTATTTTTACTCCTTCTGTTGTTATGGAATATTAATGAAATAAATATATTAATAAATGGAATAAATTAATGAATGAATGAAGAGGGCAAATTAATGAAATATTAATTTCTCAGCATTCAACAGCAGCAGCTGCTGATATGGTACTGCTTTCACCCTTATATATACATAAACATAATAAAAAATGGAGTCATATTATTTACATTTTTAATTAAATAATTAATTTATGATGGATAAATTTAAAAAATAAAAATAAAAAAATTAATATTCATCGTAGATTTAATATTTTACGTTTAAAAATGTAGGTAAAACACTTATATTAAACCCTACATTAATCTATATATAATATTTACAGGATGACGAAATCAAAAATAATATTAATCATTTCAAATTTTCTTTATTATTGCTATATAATTATATGTATATAATGTAGTAATAATTACTTGGAAGAAGGCATGGCGATCACCGATCACGTGAAAACCGTGAATAAAACTGCGGTGGCGAGAGAAACAAGGAGGAAGGTAAATGTCCGCCACTTGGCATGTGCCAAAGGAAGCCAAATAATAATAATAATAATAATAATAATAATAATAATAATAATAATAATAATAATAATAATAATGAAAAAGTTGTATACAAATATAACGAACAGTTCCATGCGTTGGCAACTTAGCACATTTTCTCAAGCCCATATGAAAGCAAATCTCCTACAAATCGATCCATCCAAGGCAATTAATAATTAATTATTAATAATAATAATAATAATAATAATAATAATAATAATAATGAAAAAGTTGTATACAAATATAACGAACAGTTCCATGCGTTGGCAACTTAGCACATTTTCTCAAGCCCATATGAAAGCAAATCTCCTACAAATCGATCCATCCAAGGCAATTAATAATTAATTACACTAATCTTCAATTACTTGGCTGCCAAATCAACCAATTTAATTTCTTGCATGTGTGGATTTGGAAATTTGGATAGCTCACGCAAATTCATTATTATGCTAATTGATGTCTTTACAACATAAATAGTAAAATATTAACTCAAGAGTGAGTTAATTGTCGAATCATCCATGTAATCCTACCATATTCGAAGTTTTTTCCGTGCTAACTCTCTTAGTATTAGATTAATTAATTCAAACATTTTTTTGTATAATTAAGAGATACAACAAATTTGTATCAATTAAATTAGGTATTAAATATTAATACTCTGATAAGTATAAATTATACATTTAATTATAGGTAGGGGAGTAAAAAATATAATTTGACAAGTGGAATGGACGACGCCTTCTTCTTCTACACTTGTCCGCCAAGTGGGAGGAGGTTACACCCTTTTTTTTTTTTAAGAAAGATAGTTATCTATTCAAAAAAGCACCTGAGACACTTCAATAAAGCACTTGAGGTGTCTGAGTACAAAATATCGAGGAGTCCCACCGGCGGGTCTTCCTCTCAAAAGACATCAGAGTGGAAATTTCTTCCTAAGTTTGCTAGAAGGTTCGCTGCTCTATTGGCCTCGCGGAAGATATGAGCACATGTAAAATATGAGAATTTCGGGATAATACACCATATGTTCCTCATTAAATTTAACAGTTTCCATGGGCATTTTTTCTTGATGTTACATCAGATTGATCAGAGTGGTTGAGTCGGATTCACAGCAGATATTGGAGATTCCGAGTTCGCGGCACTTAATCAAACCACATAGCATATCCCAAGCTTCACTCTCCAAAATGGTCTCAAAAGTCTTTGTTAAAGCACCTGCAAATACAAGATTTCCGTTAGCAGACCTTATGATAAAGCTCGCGCCTCCCTTCCTATCGGGTCTTGAAAAGGATCCGTTCGAGTT
The DNA here is from genome assembly GCA_001647135.1 of Pontederia paniculata. Lineage (NCBI taxonomy): Eukaryota > Viridiplantae > Streptophyta > Magnoliopsida > Commelinales > Pontederiaceae > Pontederia > Pontederia paniculata. The sequence continues at coordinate 4,777 of LTAE01011608.1, read as the reverse complement.
TAGCTTGAAGCAACTCGGAGGGGGGAGCTCCCACCGGACCCAGAGGGGCACCAACCCCAAGACCCAGAGTGGGTCTTGGGGGGTGGTGCCTCAGATTCAAATTGTCTAGCATACTCGTTGTAGTTAGCCACAATATTTTCCCAAGCTATGGACACGGTTGCATGTTTTAAACTATAGTAGGCGTCATTTCGTATTTTCCAAATTCCCCACAGGGTGTGAGCAAAAATTGACAAGAAGGAGATTTTTGAATGATTATCCAAGTTTTCTCCCTCAGAGATCCAACTCCCCTAGGGCCAGGTGTCTTTGAAGCGAAAGTTATACTGCAAGTTGGACTGAAAAAGCAACCATAATTCATTAGTGTAAGAGCATTCAAAGAACAGGTGAGAGTTCGTTTCCACGTATCGACCACATAAAGTACAAGAAGGGTTAATCGATGGGTCAAATTTACTAAGCAAATGTTTAGTAGGCAGCTTTAAATGGGTGAGTTTCCAAAGAAAAATGTGAATTTTGTGGGGAATCTTAATTTTCCATAGTTTTTTTTCCAAAACTGTCGTCCACTATCCATGGCAGGGTGGGCTTGGCTACAACCAAGGGAGTAAACAGAGCTAGCATTTGGGACCCCATGTCGGTCTGGGGCCTAGATCCAAGTATCCTCACAAGCATTCGCAGGTAAAAGAATTGAAGTGATACGAGTAACTAACTCAGGGCCAAAACAGTTTTCAAGCATATGAAGATTTCATCGCGAATCAGTAATAATGTCGGCAACATGAAAACGTTCAGCGATCATATCAACATTCACGAAGGTAGGCATGAAAACTATTGGAGTAGAGAAAAGTTAGAGATCCGAGAAAGCGTGGGTGGAGAGCCCGTTACCTATGTGTTTTTTAATACCCAGTTTAATGTTGGATAAGGTATTACCGAGAGATCTCCAGCACCAAGACGAGCGGATGTTGAAGATAGACTTGTTCCAGGGATGACATTTACCGTACTTTGTCCTGACTAGCTTCATCCACAGGGAGTTTTCCTCGCCTAGTACTGAGAATATATGTTTAACTTTTATAGAGTTGTGAATCATCGTAATACAATTGATGTCTAGTCCCCCTTCTTCCTTTGGTAATTGAACGGTTTCCCAGTTAATCAGATGCACCCCTCGTTTACCCTTACCTGAAGACCAGAGAAAGCCTCGTGAGAGTTTTTCAAGCTCCTTTGTAGTGTTAGTAGAGAAATAAGTAGAGCTGAGAGAGTGAATTGGTAAAGAGTTAAACACTGAGCGGATTAATGTTACTCTAGCTGCCTGATTAAGGACTTTCTGCTTCCATCTTGATAACTTGCATGAGATCTTATCTACTAAGTAGCTTTCGTCCGTCCTGGATACATATTTGAAAGATATTGGTATGCCCAGGTAATTGAAAGGAAAATGGCCATTAGTAATCCCCAAGATATTTAGGATGACAACTCTCCTTCTGGAGGAAGGAAGAGTTCAGATTTCTCTTTACTTATGCTCTGATTTGTCAAATGGCAGTACAACTTAAGGATCCTGACTAGATTCTTTCAGTTTTTTTGCAGTGGCGCCCACGCTTATAAGGAGGTCATTTGCATAAAGAAGATGACTAACAGAAATTCCATTAATGGTTAGAGGGGGTAATCTTCTTGTACAACACTGCATGGTTCAACATAGATGATACTATTTGAGTGACTAAAATGAAAATATATGGTGAAAGAGGATCCCCCTGTCGTATACCTTTATAACTTTTGAAGAGGGACGATCTCATACCATTTATTAAACACGAGAATGAAGGTATGCATGACATTGTCTAGTATATGAAAACAGCCGGGAAGTTCATAAGTGTAAGAACATATTGAATGGCATCCCATGAGACTTTATCAAATGTTTTTTCCATGTTCGCCTTTATCATCATATGTTTCCTTCTACCCTTACCCATAGAGTGTGCAATTTCTTGTGTGATGCAGATGTTATCATGTATTGATCTTCCTTTCACAAAGGATGATTGAGCATTGTCGATAAGTGATGGGAGGGTAGGTTTGAGACGGTTTGCGAGAAGTTTTGATATAGCTCTGTACACAATATTACAAAGAGAGATGGGTCTGTAGTCTGTTACCCACTTTGGTTTTGACTTCTTTGGAATAAATATCAGTGATGTATGTGACCATTCAGAAGACAGGTGTCCAGTGTGGAAGAAGTTTAGTATGTGACGTGATAAATCGTGTCCAAGTATGTCCCAATTTATCTTATAGAATTCAAGGGTAAACCCGTCAGGGCCTGCCGCTTTACCTGGTGGCAGCGCCCAAAAACTCTCTTTTATTTCCTCATACGTAAATGGCCAGTAGGTATGGTCAATCTTAAGGGTAGTAATTGGCTTCCACAATTCCTTATAATGCTGAGAAAATGTCTCGCGAATGACCCTCTCGTTAGTGATGGTGGTACCATCCGGGTGTTGAAGAGTTGCAATTCTATTTTTCCTATGGCGGACCATGGTAGATAAGTGGAAAGATTTTGTATTTTTGTCACCGTCCTTCAACTAGTTAATCCTGGACTTACTCCACCACTTTAAACTAATTTGTCTCAAAAGGGCAGAGTGATTTTGATACATGGATCTAAGGGTATTGAGTTCACACACAGTTAAACCTTGGCTTTCGTCTTTTATTTCAAGGAGATTGATTCGCTCTTGTGTCTCACGAGCCCTGGTTTCCAGGTCTCCCAGTACCTCCTTATTCCACTTGAGTGTTTTGTGCTTTATTTCCCTAAGTGACCTCTGGATACTATGATTTGGTTGTCTACTTGCCCAGACTTGTCTAACGATGTCCTTAGAGTCTGGGTATTCAAGCCAAAAGTGTTCATACTTGAAGGTTTTAGCTCTCCGGTAGTTTTGGTTGGTAACTTGGTATCAAACAGGAGAGGTGAGTGATCAGATGCTGCTCTAATAAGTGAAGAGAGGGTCAATGCAGAAAATTTTGAAAGCCAATGATGAATAATGAGTAATCTATCTAGTTTAGAAAGGATATGAGCCATGCCGCTTCTCCAGTTGCACCATGTGAAGTGGTTGCCTTCAATTGGTATGTCCATTAAACCTTGCGATCCATGAGGTTGCGTAGCAGCCGGACAGAACTGGAGATTCTGAACTGAGCCCCTCCACGCTTGTCCTCCTGGCTAAGGATGGTATTAAAGTCTCCCATTATGGCCCATGGAATCTCCTCAACTTGCAACCGGGATAGAGTATGCCATAATGAAGAACGAAGTACTGGTTGCGTGCTGGCATAAACACAGATTAATAGAAACGAAACGTGTTCTGGTATAGTTATTACAACATGAAGGTATTGTTGATCCTTATGGATCATAGTAACATTTATTTCAAAATCTTTCCATGCTAAAATAATCCCACCTGATGCTCCACTACCTTCCACGAAGTTACCTTTCCAGGATGAGCCTATCCTCCTAATGACTTCAGTAGATTTTTCTTTGACCGTGTGAGTTTCTACAAGGATTATGAGATCGGGATGGTGTTGCTGGACCATCGAGGCCAAGTGATCCCGAACCTTGGCCCTAAATGCCCCTCTACAGTTCAAACTAAGGATCTTCATGGTTCAACATATTATTGTTGTTATTGGGTTTTGTTCTCTGCAATACCTGCACATGCTGAGGGAAAGAGTGTGAGTTACTAACTGAAGAGTTTTTATTTTTCTTACCTTTCTCAGCTTTTCCGTTCTTCTTTTCTTTGAGTTGTGGTATGGGTGAGTTTCCTTCTTTCTTTTTTGGCCGTGGTTCTCTCTTTTCAAAACAGGTTTGGGGTGCTGGGAGGAGATCCTGGTCCACTTCTTCTTCTAAATCTTCCGGTGGGAGGACTTCATGAGAGTCTTCCCTACTAGCTTCTTCCAACCGATTAAACACTAGTCTTACTGTGTGTCCATGGGATAAGGGGTGCTTAGGGGGTCAGAAGGAACTCATGCTCGCTGAAGGTGCAAAGAAGGGAGTGTGAGTGCGTATAGGACCAGGAAGCTTTGTTGTGGGGAGGAGGGTAGAGAGCAGCGGTGGAACTGAGTTATGGTATGGAGAGGCGGTCTGACTGTTACGGGGGGAGGTAAGGGATGTAGCGAGATCTGATATATGGGATAGGGCACGTGGTTGGATCTAAGGGGAGGTAGTACGATCACGATCGTCCACGTGGTCGGACCTCGGAAGTGGTAGAGGCACCTCGGGTAGAGGAGTACCCGTAGTGTTAGTGGGTGACCTGCTCGCATCCACTAGAGGGGAAAGGTGTATACTCCCGATGTTCGACTTCTCTAAAATATCTATTGAAGACTTTTGACCAGCGTGTGCTTGGCTATTGATGTGAGGATTGTGGTACTATGGGTTTGTGCAATGAATTATGTGTGTGGATGGGTGTATGTCAAATATGATCAAGTTTTAACCTTTAACTTCCTCAAATCTGCAAGTGCACAGGTCGAGTAGTTAACTTTGGGTATCGTATCCACAGAGTAGTTAACTTTGGGTATCGTATCCACAGTGAATTGAAACTTAAGGACTAATCTAGCAAAATTAACTAACTAAGAAAAAGGGCTAATAGAAACATGAAACTAGAATTAACAATAAACTGAAAACTAAAAGATAAGATTTTCTGGTTTTAATTACAAATTTCAGAAAAAGATCCTAGCAGGGAATAGCAAATGTTTTTGGTATTTTAGTTTAAAGACAAGGATTAAAATTAGCTAGTTTAGGAATAAGATGGATAAGTGCAAATGAGGGAATATCTCCTAGGAA
>LTAE01011606.1:3371-15003 GCA_001647135.1 Pontederia paniculata | reverse complement strand
CGGCACACCATGCTGCTGCTCCTTGATGCATCACGGCCTGTAACACGTGGTCACGGCCCGTGATGACTGCAGAATATTGATTTCTTCCTTCAAAGCATGTCCATTTGCGATGCAATTAATTGTTGATCCTTCTTCCACCTTTCCATATGATTTCCTACAAAAGAACACCAAACAGGGGTAGATTCTGGACTTGAACAAATATAAACAAATAAAGATAGAAATAGATGCATGCTATATGAAAATGACTCTAAATAATGTTTAATGCAAGTCCTAAAATATGTTATAAAATGCATGTATCATGAAGCATCAACTCCCACTGCTGAATAGGACAGTGGATCACCTGAGTTGTCTCCATCATCTCCTAGAATCGTGAGAGGATCTTCATCCTCACTAGCCTGCTCCTTTTTATTCTAAAAAAAGGTAGCATCACGACTCTTTATGAGGCCTTTTTCTTGATGAAAAATATGTACCTTTTGGATGTTTCTATCCTCAAATCCATTTTGTCCCTGAGCTGACTAAACTGACTAAGGACCTCAAGTCCATCTTGTCCTTGAGCTGACTAGGAATCAATACGTGCGTTTTACATCTCCACTTTCGGAGATGACTCATCTCGGGCTTTTTGCCATTCCACACTCATATGGCATTGATTATACGGACTTGGTGAGAATTTCATTCTGTATTTAACTCGCGGTTATCAAAGCCTCACTCAAAAAATACTTTGGCATATCCGAGTGGGACAACATACATCTTACTACATTCATCAGGGTTCATTCTTTCTCTCTGCCACACATCCTAATGTGCGTGACCTACATCCTAGTTTACCTATGCCTCTAAAATGCAGTAGATATCAAATTCCTGGAAGGTAACTCTCCTCCTCTGATAGTCCTCAGGCACACTAAAGGTCTTTCTAACCTCTTCTCTTCTTGTGCCTTGTACCTCTTGAAAGTCTCAAAAATTTTTTACTTATGCTTTAAGAGGTATACATAACAAATTCTAGAGTGGTCGTCAAGGAATGTAATAAAGTACTTTTTACCCTTATAAGTAGGAATAGTCAATGGTCCACAAATATCAGAATGAATTAGTTCCAACCAATAAGTTGACCTTGTCCCCGCTGAAAATGGGGTCCTTGTTATTTTTCCGGCCAAGCAATGCTCACATGGCATTGTCCTTGAGCAAAAAATGTTGGACACTAAGTTCATATTTGTTCCATTTTCGAGTTTTCTGAATGTCTCAACCTCTCATGCCAGAGATCATAGTCGGACAACAAAGACTACACTAAGAAGAGTCTTTTATTTCATCACTCTTTATTACATTTAAGGCAAATCATTTCATAATCGAGCATATACCTTTTGATTGTATACACCTTATTGTTCTTGCCTATCGTGNTTCATAATCGAGCATATACCTTTTGATTGTATACACCTTATTGTTCTTGCCTATCGTGACCCGACTACTATAGAGTCTAACTTCAAAGTCCTTTTTGCAAAAGAAAATGGGAACATAAATCAAACTGTCTCACTCTTGAGACATATGACATGTACTTGAGTATCACTAAGTTGTCACCTTGATCCAACTTGTACTCATCAGTACCCTCAACATCGAGGTATGTGTTCTTGTACATATATGTCATTTGTTCCTGTTTGCTAACTCTTTGAAGTTTATAAGACCCTCTTTGGTATTACAATATGGTGAGTCGCATCCGAGTCGATCTACCACTTTTTCGATGTCCTTTGTCATCGCGTTGCATTCCACCACGATGGCGAAACAAAACTTGTTGGTGCTCATGCCTTTTCCTTGTCTTCCGCATCCTTGACTTTCACTTGGTGGGCCTTTGTTCTTGTCTTGTCTAAATCTTACGGGACAATTGGCCTTGAAATGCTAAAACTTCCCAAATCATGACAAGCCCCTCTTGGAATCTTGCGTCCTACCTTGAGTTTTGAACTGTTTCTTAGTAGGACTGAAGGTTAATAGTGCACAGCATGAACCTCTTCCTCTTGCCCTTCGGCGACTTCTTCCACGTCGAAGATATCAATCTTCTTCTTTCTCTTGGTCATGTCCTGATCAATGACCAATATGGAGGACAGTTCAACAACTATTGAATTACTCGTTCACACGAACAGTCATCGTTGTCATGTCGAAGGCATGCGTGAGACTATTCAAAATAAGATGATCAGACACATTTTTGTCCAATTTATAAGTTCTTCGCCATTACAATTATTTTGTTAACATAATCAAACACATTTTGTCCAACTCTATTTACATGTGGTGTATCTATGCAATATTAATTGCTCATTTAGACAAATACTTATCTTTTAGGCCTTGTTTGGATCGAGGTATTAGGGAATAAGGTGGAAGATGGGTGAGTGGTGTTAGTTAAATCATGTTTGGGTAAAAATTTTTATAAAAGTCATATGGGGTTTGGAGGGGTGAGTCACAACTCCAAACCCCAAATATTTCGTTCCACCAAATTGGTAGAATTAGAGGGAATGAATTTTTTTAGGCAAAACTACCTTTTAAATATTTTTCTAAAATTATACCATAGTTCATTTAAAATGATATGCTTCCTTATATTATTTTGATTTATGATAGAAAAATATTTAACTTGAGTTCATTTGTTGGTTTAACTTTTTTTTCTATCTTATTTTATAATTATTTAATACTTACATTTGTTTAACTTTTATTCATTCATATTTATTTTTCATCGGACTAAGTTTTTGTCATAATATTTTAAATATATTGAATGTCATGATAATGTTTTTTTTCAAATTAGTTGTTTTTTTATTGAATTTGAGATAAACATTTTTTTTATCATTTTTACTTTAGCATCTTAAAGTATTGTCATTTGAACAATATTTTTTATTTATGTAATGATAATATTATTTTTTTTTCACTCTTTTTATATTTATCTATCTCTTCAATCTTTTTTATCTTTATTTCAAAAAAATAAAAAGATAAAAATATTGTGAAAGGAACAAAATACATTGAGAGGAAAACAATACTAAAGATAAGAGAAAAAATATATAAAGAGATATAAATAATAATAAATATACAAATATTATAATAAATCATAAATATATAATAATATTATATTTATTAAGGGTCATAATAGTAATATATAATAAAGGGTATAAATGACTTTTATTTAAATTATTCAAACATGTCATGATTTAGTTTAACCCATCTACTATAACGACCCGAACACTCGATAGAATGGAAGCTATTTATAACATATCTCGAGAGTCCGGACCATCACAGTTGACACAAAGTACTAGACAAACCACACACAAAATCTCTTAGTAGTTACAAAACTAAACTTCACATGTATCATAAGGATAAAACAAACACAAGCGAAAATATATCATAGTCGCATCTTATAATTATTTTTTCATATGATACAATACCCATAACATAAACATATAAATACATAGTCTACATGTCCAAACGCAACATATCCAAAAGTATTATAAACCACAAAATATTTTCTATTTATTCAGGAACCATTCCATGTGCAAAATAATGTCATGAGCATCAACCACCACCCGTCATCTCTTTACTTGCAGGATCCAAGTACAGGGGAAAAATATGATATTTCTCCTGTGAGCAAATGCTCATATGTAGGGCCAATAAATAAAAATTAAATGCATATAATAGAATTTGAAATTTTCAAATGTCAATTGCACATGACATATTATCCGTAAAAGCACATAAAAGCAAAGTCTTAAAAATGATCAATCCATACACATATAGATTCATAATTCACAATTTCCCTTTTTTGGAAATACATAAGATTTCATAATCAAAACATTCAAAATCATATCGCAAATTCACCTCTTTTCTTTTCATTTATTTTCTTTCTTATCATATTCACCGCTGGCACTACGGTATCATACCACATATCTCGAATGCACATAAAGATTATTCATATAAAACTTAGTGCAACATTCATATAAGCAGGATATTCAATTCCATATACAAATTCATAATTCACAATTTCTCTTTTAGAAAATAAGTAAGATCTCATATATTCATATATTTTTGTTTCAATTATTATCTTCACTTATCATATTCACCGCTAGCACTGTGGTCACACAACACATATTGGTACACCATAGGTCTCTCTTTGGACCACTACGCCGTAGGGATTGCTCATTTGAGCCACATAATGATTCCATTTCTTAGGAATTCCGATAGATGAATTCTAGAGGTGGCCCCCACAGATTATTCCGTGTGACACTTAGTTTCAATTCGACCGGTATCATATCATATATCGGTGCACCATAGGTCTCTCTTTAGACCATTGCCCCGTAGGGCTTGCTCATTTGAGCCACATAATGATTTCATTACTTTGGAATCCCGGTAGATGAATTCTAGAGGTGGCCCCCACAGGTTATTCCGTGTGACACTTAGTTTTAATCCTATCGTTATTGTGCCACATAATCTTTCACTTATTAATTTTATTGAAACACATAAGATCACATGATATACACTTAATTCAAAGTCTACATTGAAAACACATAAAGCACAATTGATCAGAAATGTGCATCAAACTTCAATATTCACAACTAATCACATATGTAATATTTCATGAAATCCATTTATTGAAACATTTGATCGATACAAATGGAAATCAAGACTATGATGCATAGCTCATTCTTATAAGCTCATAACAATTCATAATATCAAAATGATTCATTTGAAAAGTAAGTATTCAAATGACAAATAATCTAAATTATCATAATTTATCATAAAATAGATAATTAACATTAATTAAGATAACTAGTTGACCAACTTAGCCAACTACACTTTCTGGCAGACTAATACATAGTGAAAGTTTTATTTTTAGTTTTCACTACAAAAGTCCAAATACAATAAAATAAATTTTGTTTGAAAGTAGACTCGGAGAACGTTAACATATCTTAATTCTCGTGATTACAGGTAATCTAGTGTTCAAACTGCTATTTTGAAAACTGATAGGTATCACTTGTTATACTCATAACTCACTGTAGGCAAATGATTTTTGGGTAATTCCACTTGGATTGAAACTCTAATTCAGTAACGTTTCAAATCTATAATTTTCATATTTTATGATCAAGTAGACAATTTATAGTCTGATTTTCAATTAGGCCTGCCTATTTATCCCGGCCAACAAGACCCATGCTCACTAATTAATCCATAATTCTCCAAATATATTTCATTTTAAGAAAGTTCTTTCTTCTCTACAAACTAGACTTATAAGATGTCATTCCAGATAAGTTTCATAATTTTTGAACCATTATAAAGCATATTATTGATGAGGTGAACATTCAGCTCCTAAATCACACTAAAAAATGGGTTCTTTAATTTAATTTCACATCATGAACTATTTAATTTAATTCCCTAAAAATTCAAATAACTTAATTACTCATCGTTAAAATTTATAATCAGAAGTTATTTTAAATCATCACCATCACAAAAAAGAAAAAAAAATATATCCACCATACATATCTTGCACTTTAGCTAATTACTCTTTAATTAGTCCTTTTTTTTCTTCACCGTGACTCTGAGCTTAGCAACTCCTCATTTCTTTTATGGTGTGCTCCCGGTTGGTTCAAAGCAACCAGGTCAGTTCATATCTATCTTTTTATGGCCATTGTCATATATATATATATATATATATAAGGACATGCATAAGTCGGTTAAGGTGTGGATAAGAAAGGAGGTGAAGAAAATAAATTAATTGGTTAACATTTTGATTTAGCAAATAACAACATTAAGCTCTTTGGATAGATAGCTACTTAGCTAGGTCGGTCAGGTGGGAGATTAAATATATTACTGATTTAATCATATAAATTAACATAAGACTAGTTAAATTAACTAACTTAAACATACTTAATCTTCTATTAGTTAAATTAATTCCAAATACATATATGGCAATATAATTGAATCCTTTTACCTTTTGTTACCTAAAAAGTAATTATCTCAATTCAATTCTTAATTAAGATAATAACTCAAACTAATAAGATATCATAATTAATTTAAACTTAATTTTAAATAGAGTAATTAACTCAATTTAAAATCTTAATTATATGAATTACTTAAACATACTTAATCTTTGATTAATTTAATTAATCCCAAATATATATTTGGCAATATCATTAAATCCTTTTACCTTATGTTACCTAAAGAGTAATTATCTCAATTCAATTCTTAACTAAGATAATAACTCATAAATTAATAAGATATCATAATTAGTTTAAACTTAATTTCAAATAGAGTAATTAACTCAATTTAAAATCTTAATTATATGAATTGCTTAAGATATAATTATTTATGATATTACATTTATCATCATAAAAGTTTATCAAACATGAGTTTAATAATAATTCACCACACTTCACCACACTCCATTGCCCCACCTTATACTTCACCATCTCGTACCATCCCTCCATTAGTTAGTTTCCAAACAAAGTCTTAGAGTTTCTCAAAGCTCATATATGCGCTTTTAGATGTTCCAATTATCACCTAGCTCAAAACTACTTATTCAGATAATATTTTATATGAATTTTCTAAAAAATAATTAAAGGACGATAAATTTTAATTCTTTATCAGGAATAGATACTTAGAGTTATTCTAAGTACACCAATATCTAATATAATTTTTATAGTTAAAAAATGTGTTCAAAAAAATATTTTCAATATCCGAAAACATTTTTAGGTACTGAAAATAATTTTATTAATTAAGTTTGTCCAAAAATAATTTTAACAGAATAAATATACTAAAATTATTCAAAAATAATAATTTTGTCCGAAATAATTTAACAAAATAATATACGAAAATTTACTTAAGAAAATTTATGTTGTCCAAAAAATAAATTAACAGAATAGTATACTAAAATTATGAGATGATTGATGATTGTTAAAAAAATGACAAGCAGAGACTTATTATTACGGAAAGAAGTAACTAGATATATTAAAATTAATATAAATGGACACCAAAACTCATGGGAATTTGTTAATAGTATGAATGTGAACAGTTAACATTCAAATATTTTCAAAATAAAACAATTTGATAAATATTCATTACCTATAAATACTTTGATTAGCTGGTCAATTATTATTCAAATTCCTAATTTGAACGGCTATGAATGGACAACATTTAGTTTTAAAAAAAAATGATAGTTAACAAAACAAGTAACTAAATAGAATATGTCAACTATCTTAATCAAAATTAACAATTGCATATTGGCATGAGCATTAATAAAGATGTTAAAGAAAAATTCTAAGCTGTATAAATATGCCAATTGCAATAAATGAATCAGTTACTAAAAAATAATAGCAATTGAAGAAATAGATGGCAATTAAATAAAATATAGAAAAGTTATGACTGCGCTGGAATTAATAGCAAATTAAAGAAATAATAAACTTAAAAAAACCGAAATAATAAGTTCAGATTAAAAATGAAACTCCATAATATATTTATAAGGCCGAATAAGAATCATAAATTCAAATATTCAAGATAGTATCTTTGGTAACAATTATTTAAGGAAATAGTATATGTTTTCGGAAACAGTATATATGGCATAACGAGTCCGAATAAAAAATTATGAATTCAAATATCAGAATGATATGTTGGTAACAGTTATTTAAGGAAGTATTATATATTTTTGGGAACAACATATATGGAATAAAATTCTGTATTACAAGTTTCTTATGAATTAATTTTCACAGGCGACAATTTAAATTAAATTTAAAATAATTTTAAATGCCAGCAATAAGTTGTTGTAAGCTAATATTACGGTACTAATAAGAAATCATAATAAGGCAGTAATATTTCAACACAGTGGAGACTAATTCGTGTAATGCAAGGGAGGATGAAATTATAGATCAGGATTTAAAATAATTTTCAGATGAAATCGATGAACGAGATCAGGAAAAATAATAATAAATCAAGGGCTGAGATGAGGCGCTACAGTAAAAGAGAATTACTGTTCATCTTCTACACAAAAAAAAACTTGCGTAGAAAAACTTGCGTACCGTTCACCAAGAAGTTTTACCATTCCGAGAGTAGCAACGACACCGTTAGGGGAGATTCTCATCATCAATTTTGACGAGATCTTGCATGATTCGACCTCCTCGTCGACCACGAGTGCTTTGCACAGGAGCCCAAGCCCTGCTCTTCGTCTCCACGACCGACGGGAGCCCCAACGTCACATAGCTCTTCACTGCTTGTCTTCTGAGCAAGGGTCGGCATCCTGCCATAGGCGGCCACCGCGCTCCGGGGCTTTGGACGCATCTGCCCGGTCAGGATCCGGATCTCGCACCTTAGATCTGGCACGTCCATTCATGTTCACCGCACAACCGCGACCAGTGGATCCAGAGTATTAGTCAACGAAACTATGGTTGGGGGAGATCACCGGAAGCTCTGATACCAATTGAAGAGGTGAGAGAAAGAGGAATGATTTCCGAACAACGGATTGGGGGCTCCCTGCACGCGTCCGTGACTATTTATTGCGGTCGTATGCATCGCTGCACTTCGCCCCTGTCAAACGACCATTTCGATGATCAACAATCATCTCATAATTGATGATCATAATGGTCTCTATAATGATCATAACGATCCATAATGATCATAACGGTCACATATTATAACAATTTTGACGTCCCCAAACATACCCCTAGGTTACATTTGGTTCTGCTTTTTTTTGAAGCTTTCAAAGAAAACATAACTTATTTTTCTTTATTTGATAAAAGTTTTGTATTTACTTTTATTCACAAATTTAATAGATAAAAGTTACTTTTGTCTGCTTTGTTAGAAAGCTTCTCAACTCTCCTATGAATAAAAGGTCTTTTCATGAAAGCACATTAGATTTTCTTGAAATTTTTTTGTCCTCCCAAACGTAGTCTTAGGCTACGTTTGGAAAAACTTTTTGTGGCAAGCCATTTTCGTTAATGACTCTATTTTCAACTTTTCAAAAAATTCAAAAGTTGCTTAAGAATGCAGTGCTTAAAATTTTTACAAATACTCAATCTTAAAAAAGTAAATTGTACTTTCTAAAAAGCTACCAAAAAAGTAGCTCCCAAACGCATAGCGGGAAACATGTAAAAGGTGGAAAAAAACTTAGTTGTTTTTGCTGACGGTGCTTTGATCTTCGAGACCTTCTCTCAACTTTTTGAAAAAGCAAAAAATATAAAATAGTTGTGCTTCTCATATTTATCAAAAAGCACTTAAAAAATTCTTAATAAACACTCATGCTTTTATAAAACTCACTCTAGAAACTCTTCCAAATGCACTCTCAACGCTTGGCAAAGCTTTATCTCAAAGCTAGTTGAGGATAAAAGTTGTCTCCAAGTCGTGGAGAAAAAAAATTTTCCTCACTTTGTAAAAGAGCACAAAAATAGATGTCAACCCAGATATTTTTAAGACAAAGCTACTATAAAATATTTATGTAATGCCCCTAAAATCACACCTCGCCACCTAACAATATGTGATCTCGGAGACGCTACAGACTTACTTCAATTGACTTTACTTTGACCAAGAGGCTGACCCATACCATTTAAAACCAACAATTTAAACTAGAATATTCTTTTCCAATAGATAAGACTAAAATTCATTACATCAATTTCAATAAAAAGCTAACATCAAAATAAAATACTAATAATCAGAGTTCATTCCCATTAGACCCAAGACCTATTCATGTGCAAAATATACCATCACGAGTTGCATCAACATCATCACCCTCGACACCTATTAAGCATTTGTATTGCCTGTAGAATTGAAATTCGCAAGAAAAAACCTGATGCGAGCAAAAATATACATGTTGCACGCATCTATTTCATGTCATTTTTATGCATTTAGTATAGGTTTATTTATCATTTTAGTATATTATTCATTATATTTTATCTTTGAGTCAGAAACTACCAAAATGTTCTCTCTTGTGTGATTTTCAGATAAAAGAAGTCCAAAACTATGCAGAATTCGGAGCATACAGCAATCAATGCCCAACTCGGGCCGTTTTCAGTACAAAACGGTCCGTGTTCGACCCCAGGAATCAGCAATCAACTTCTACTATCAACTCTGACTGTGTTCAACAACTCAGACCGTTTTCGGCATGCCACGTCAGCTTGTTGCCACAATCCATGTTCACGTTAACACGGATGATTCAGCCAATCAGAAGACGCCACGTGTCAAGCTGACGTCAACACCAACCGTGTCAACCCCAGCCGTGTTCAAATCAAATTATACAAGTTTAATTTAAACTTAATTTTAAATAGAGTAATTAACTCAATTTAAAATCTTAATTATATGAATTACTTAAACATACTTAATCTTTGATTAATTTAATTAATCCCAAATATATATTTGGCAATATCATTAAATCCTTTTACCTTATGTTACCTAAAGAGTAATTATCTCAATTCAATTCTTAACTAAGATAATAACTCATAAATTAATAAGATATCATAATTAGTTTAAACTTAATTTCAAATAGAGTAATTAACTCAATTTAAAATCTTAATTATATGAATTGCTTAAGATATAATTATTTATGATATTACATTTATCATCATAAAAGTTTATCAAACATGAGTTTAATAATAATTCACCACACTTCACCACACTCCATTGCCCCACCTTATACTTCACCATCTCGTACCATCCCTCCATTAGTTAGTTTCCAAACAAAGTCTTAGAGTTTCTCAAAGCTCATATATGCGCTTTTAGATGTTCCAATTATCACCTAGCTCAAAACTACTTATTCAGATAATATTTTATATGAATTTTCTAAAAAATAATTAAAGGACGATAAATTTTAATTCTTTATCAGGAATAGATACTTAGAGTTATTCTAAGTACACCAATATCTAATATAATTTTTATAGTTAAAAAATGTGTTCAAAAAAATATTTTCAATATCCGAAAACATTTTTAGGTACTGAAAATAATTTTATTAATTAAGTTTGTCCAAAAATAATTTTAACAGAATAAATATACTAAAATTATTCAAAAATAATAATTTTGTCCGAAATAATTTAACAAAATAATATACGAAAATTTACTTAAGAAAATTTATGTTGTCCAAAAAATAAATTAACAGAATAGTATACTAAAATTATGAGATGATTGATGATTGTTAAAAAAATGACAAGCAGAGACTTATTATTACGGAAAGAAGTAACTAGATATATTAAAATTAATATAAATGGACACCAAAACTCATGGGAATTTGTTAATAGTATGAATGTGAACAGTTAACATTCAAATATTTTCAAAATAAAACAATTTGATAAATATTCATTACCTATAAATACTTTGATTAGCTGGTCAATTATTATTCAAATTCCTAATTTGAACGGCTATGAATGGACAACATTTAGTTTTAAAAAAAAATGATAGTTAACAAAACAAGTAACTAAATAGAATATGTCAACTATCTTAATCAAAATTAACAATTGCATATTGGCATGAGCATTAATAAAGATGTTAAAGAAAAATTCTAAGCTGTATAAATATGCCAATTGCAATAAATGAATCAGTTACTAAAAAATAATAGCAATTGAAGAAATAGATGGCAATTAAATAAAATATAGAAAAGTTATGACTGCGCTGGAATTAATAGCAAATTAAAGAAATAATAAACTTAAAAAAACCGAAA
>LTAE01011605.1:0-15006 GCA_001647135.1 Pontederia paniculata | reverse complement strand
AATTTCAGAAATTTCAGAATGAGGAGTAAGCTGAATTCATATCAGAAATTTCAGAAATCAGAGGAACTTTGTATTCGAGTGCAGTAATGAGTCATGATCGAGGATGAGCTTATCAATTTCCTATTTTTATTAGTCCTTTTTCTTAGTTAGTTAATTCTGTTAGATTAGTCTTTAAGTTTCAATTCACTGTGGATACGATACCTAAGGTTAACTACTCGACTTGTGCACTTGCAGATTTGAGGAAGTTAAGAGGTTAAAACTTGACTATTATATTTCATATACACCCATCCACACACATAATTCATTGCACAAACCCATAGTAACATAATCCTCACATCAGGAGGCAAGGGATGGAAGAAATCAAGCTATTGAAAAAACTACACTCATTAAAATAAAGTCATAATCACAATTTCAAGATACTGATTTGGAATATCAAGCTCATCATGATCATGATGGTATGCTTTCATGACCATGTCAAACAAAAACAAATGATTTTTTGTTTACATTACAATCCGTCATTTCATTGTCAAAGCTACAAAATTGAATGCTTGAGTATCACATTGTGAAAATGCTTTCACGAGCCACGAAATGAAAATTTCATTATCAAAGTTACTGTCATGACCATGAAATTGCTTTCATGATCTGTGAAATAAAAACATCACCGAAATCTCGATCATGATCATGAAATTGATTTCACAAGTCATGATAATATCAAAACCTGATGACATAGTCTCACTCGCGACCATGATAGTCTTTGTCACGATCCTAAAACTGAAATTGCAGAATTTGAAATCAAAATACTTTTTCAACCAACCTTATCAAGTTATGAAGTCAACCTTGAAATAAAGCTACTTTGGGATGATTTTATTCAAGACAAGAGTTTGAAATGCAATTAAATTCTGAAAAATCAAAATAACTCTCAACTCTAGAAATGTGACCCTTGGGATCATTATTTAATGCTTAGAGCCCGAATAAAGTTTTAAAACCCTAAGGATTAAGATCAAATTCGAAACTAAAAAAGGAGTATGAAGCCTCGTCCATTCGATAGAAGATCGTGCTGCTGATTCATTTCAAAGAGTTATACTTTTCATTCTTTTTCATCGTTGCTTTAAGATGTACTTATCCTTTTTTTTAAAATTAATTTTTGTCTTATGGAATAGTTTGTGTTAGGTGATTTTATTGAACCCCGTGCTAGATTGAATTTTTCTTAATAAATTAATTCTTTTAGAACATGATTCTAATTTAATGATTTCTTTCATGTATGGTGATCATTTGAACTGATTATTGACTATTTAGTATAAAATTTTAATTTCTCAAAATGCATGAACTAATTTATCTTTGAATTTAAGTCAAAATAATTCAAGTCACAATATAGATTACTTAAGTGTCATGTTAATTGAACTTGCTTAAGCGTTCAACCATTTAAGAGTCGCAACATAACACGTCTTAGGTTTACATTGATTTAGGGTGAATTCGTTTGAACGTTCCAGACTAATTCAAAAATAACATAGATGATTGCATTTATTTAGGGGATCATAATTGAAGCAATTCTTAATCCTATCAACATATTCGATCTGTACTTCAAATTTTATTCAATTTGACATAATGGTGAAATAAAGTGCTCCAATTCTCCAAAATTATCTGATCTCATAATATTTTATTTTTTCTAACTCAATCTTATTTGATTTCATTTTTTTATCTTTTGTTATTCAATCACAATGTGATTTTTGTGTACTAACTTTGAAAATAAATATGATAGGTTACATTAATCCTTGAGTGATCCACAATCTTACTCTTCATTTTATTACTTGAATGACTATTATGAAATGATGTATATGTCATTGTGGGTGTTGATTATGAAACAATGCTCCATCTCTCGCCTGCTTTCATTCATTATAAGTGTGATACCTTCGACCAATCTTGTCAAAACTCTCGAGTTAACTCTTAAAGTCTTACAAGTTTATGTCACTAAAATGAATCAAATAGGTGTAGAATCTTATAAGGACGTAAATAATAGGTTTCTAATCATGAAATCCATACAATTTTATGTGAATCTATATGTCTTAAGCATCTTCTCATTTTATATAACATGTTTATTTTAAAATTTAAATCATTTAACAATTTTTAAGAATGAAGTTTAAAAAGAAAATGCACAATGAGTCAAAATCGTGATGCTTATATACTTTTTTATGTTTAATAAAAATATTATTTAATAATTATAGCACATTATTTATTTTATAGTTACATTTGTTAAATACATAAACTTTCTGACTTTACGATATAATTTTATGAATAAAAAATGATTATTAACAAGCTTGACTTGTGACATCTTATAAATGATAGACCATGCTAGAAGAGGGGACATCACCTTTTTTATGGTGCACATAAGCTTCATGTGGTAAGAGAAATCCACATGAATCAAGTGTTGTTTCCATAGGTTTTAATAAATAATGTGACATTTAGTAAAATGTACCACAAAACCAAAGTGCAAGAATCCGGTCATGTGACATTATTTTTTACTTTAATTTAATTTTATATTTGTTCAATAATATACTTAGAAAATTATTAATTATCTCACAATTTTTATGTTCTTATCTTCTTAAATTATTTATAATTTATATTTAAGAAAATTATTTTATTATTTAATACATAAGATTAATTTTATATTTATTTATTATATTTTTTTAGAAATGAATGTTTCGTTATATCATGTTCAATGTATTAAAATATTATTTATGATCATATTTTTAGTTAAAACATATTTTCTCAATTAAAAATATATATATTTTTAATTTTTATGTTTTATTCAAACATTTATTAGACCATATATATCAAATTGACTTTTGAATTTTTTTCGTTATATTTTGGTTCGTCCGATAAAAAAATAGTCTATCAAATTATTCTTTCAAGTAAAACTTCAGGTTGTTTAACAAATGATGTAAATGTGCGTTCCCTCCACCTTATCCATACTTTTGTTGACTTCCTATCATCAGGTGACTCATGGGGAGAAATTCTGATAAGAGATATGAATTATAAGGGTATATTTGAATATAGAGGAAATGAACTTAATTAATGAGAAAAAATAAAAAAAATATTTATAATTATTTTAAAATAGTTGAAAATTATTTTTTTTAACTAACTAAAAATTATCTTCTTAAAATTGGAATCAACCCCTCACTCTCCCTTCTCTTTGCTTCCTAGGCTAAATATATATTTTAACTGAAAACTAAGTTGACATAGAATAACAAATATTTGACAAAACTATCGAGTTGACGGGTGGAAATAAGTTATATCAATTTATAATTTTATAGCTGAAAATTATCCGTAAAAAGAAATACATCGAACTGGATATAAATATGTACGAATCATAGCCATTACATATATATTCAATTCTTTATCAAAGGACTACAAATTTAGCAAATGTTTTGGGATATGAAATAACCCTTTTTCCTAATGTCACTTACATAACTTAATTATATTTGATTCACTTATATGATTAACATATTTGAAACCTAAGTTAAAAGATTGGAAAACTAATAGCCTTAGGTTCTAATTGTTAATTTAATTAAAATTTATATAGTGCATGTATTGAAATACAATCATGTTAACCTGGTCCTCATGTACCGAGTCTTCTACCTCACTTCTTGATGTTGTAAGTGCTTCTCTCCTAGTTATATGGCTGGATTATAGCCATGATTATAATTAATGTATCTATATATACACATGAATAATACTGAATACTCAAGCTTTTCAATTCACTGAGATGGTATCAGAGCCAAGAAGTATTTAAAATGTAGTATGGCTTCTTCTTCATCTCCTCGGTCCTCCCCCACCAACATTAACCCCACTTCCACCAAAAATTGCATCCTCTCCTTCCCTCTACCTTCACTAAGTCATGCACAACATTTTTTCAGTCTCAAACTCACTACCTCCAACTATCTCCTCTAGAAGACTCAGCTGACACCTCTAATCAATAGTTCTGACCTTGAAGACTTCCTTGACGGCTCCATTCCCTGTCCTGAAACTCCTATAGATCCTTCATCCATCTCGTTCTCTTCTCTTTCCTATCAGGTTACTATTTGGAAACGTCGAGACCAACTCCTTCTCAATTGGCTCTTATCTTCCTTATCCGAAGAGGTGCTGCCTACTGTTTCAGACAAAACATCAAGAGATGTTTGACTTTCCCTTGAACAAGCCTATGGATCCCCCATTATGACTCGTCTTCTTCAAATCAAAATGAAGCTCCAAAATTTAAAACAAGGTGATTCTCCTATCAACACCTTTCTTCGACAGGCGAAGTACTTCGCCAATGAGTTAGCTGCTACCGGCCATTCTCTTTCAACATCCTCCTTTAATGCTATCATCTACAACAACCTCCACCCTTACTTCGATACAATTGTTGCCACTCTCTTTGCTAAACCTACCCCCACGTTCTTTCCAGAACTGCAAAGTGTTCTTAGCAATCACGAAATTCGTCTCCAAGCTAACCGCAAGATAGACTAGCTTCCACCTACAACTAACATCATGCACGGAAATCACGCATCATCAGGTACCTACCAACAGGTTCGAGGTGGCTATTGCAGCGGTAGCCGCAGCCATGGACGCAACTCCTTTTGCGGAGATCCATGCCCAGTTTGTGGAAAATATGGTCATAGCCCTTACAACTACCGATTTCGACAAACTCCTTGCTGCCACCACAAGCTCATGCTACTGCTCTAATCCTGCCGTCGTCCAAGTCACCTTCAACTTCTATACTTGGAGAGTATGAGGAATGGTTTCCAGATACTGGTGCAATGCATCACACAACCCCCAATCTCTTCTCCATACAGACTGCTGCAGCATACAACGGTGCTGAACATTTCAAGTAGATAATGGCAACTTGCTCCCCATCTTGCACACTGGTAACACAACCCTCAACTCCTTCCGAAAACTATTGTGCATGTACAACATTCTACATGTTCCAAAGATTACCAAACCTCTGCTTTCGGTTAGAAAATTTTGTTTTGAAAATAATTGTTTCTTTGAATTTCACCCAACTCTTTTGTTGTGAAGGATTGCATCACCAAACTCCCGCTTCTGCAAAGGCTGAATTAAAGATGATTTATATCATCTCCCTATCTCCCCTCTGCCTCCTACTGCCTTCACAACAACTGCCACCTGGCATAGCCGACTTGGACATCCAAATAATCGAATTGTTCATACGGCTCGTCGACAACATTGTCTAGTGCACTCCTCCATTTTAGCACCTGGCTCTTCCAGCTGCCCCGCTTGGCTTCAAGGCAAAGCCACCATATTGCATTTACCACCAACAAATAACAACAACTTCTCTCCATTACAACTAGTTTCTGCAGACGTCGTGTGTCCGGTTTCGATGTTAACATCCATCGGGAAACACTATTTTGTAATTTTCGTTGATGATTATAGTCGCTTTTCTTGGATTTTTCCAATTGTTAATAAAGCAAACGCTTCTGCTTTGTTTCTATCCTTTCATGCATTTCTTGAATGCCAATTCAACAAGAAATTAATTACCTTACAAACAGACAAAGGCGACAAAATTTATCGCGCTTGCATAATATCTTCAGCCTCATAGTATAGCTCATCGTTTGACGTGCGCTCACACCCACGAATAGAATGACACGACTGAACACAAAATCAGACATGTCATTGAAACCACACTAACAATGCTCATGCATGCTGCCATGCCTATTCGATACTAGCAATTTGCGATCAAAATTGTTGTATATCTGATCAACCGCATGCCTACACTAGTTCTTCGGAATCTCTCTCCCTTTGAACACATTTACCATAAATCACCAGACTGTTCATTTTTGTGAGTTTTTGGCAGCACTGTCTATCCCTTAACTCGCCCCTATAATACCCACAAGTTCGTCGTTCGCTCCGTTCCCTGCACTTTCATCGGCTACCCATCCAACGGTGTTGGTTACCAGTGTCTTGACTCTAACACCAGACGCATGTACATCACACGACATGTGCGGTTTGATGAATCCTCCTTCCCATTTAAGTCCCCTCGCCCCTCGACCTCACAATCTCCATAGACATATCCTTGGTTTTCTATCCATTCCCTCATTCACACCTGCCCACTCACTCCATAGTCCCTACCCTTCGATTGACTCTCCACCCACCTCATCCCCGGCAATCTCAACACCTGCAACATTTGTAGTCCCCACAAAAACTCTCTATCCTTGCGAACACGTCGACTATAGGCTCATGGTTGGACTCAAGGCTCTTCATCTTTCCACTAGTCACCCACCAACTTGTTTTACTAATGCTAATACGGAACGCCATTAGCGTGACGCCATGTCTCACGAATTCAATGCATTAATTCGTAATGGCACATGGACGTTGGTGCCTCGTTCCCCTTGTATGAATGTTGTTGGTTGTAGGTGGCTCTTCAAGACAAAGTATCGTCCAGATGGCAGCATCGATCGTCACAAGGCATGCCTCATCGCCAAAGATTTTCATCAATCACCTGGAATTGATTTTTGTGAAACCTTCAGTCATGTTGTAAAGCTAGCAACTATCCGCATTGTCCTTTCAATTGCTATGTTGAATAATTGGCCACTTCGACAATTGGATATCAGCAATGCCTTTCGTCATGACGAACTCAAAGAAATGGTATATATGATCAACCTCCAGGTTTCATCGACCCTGCTCGTCCGACGCATGTGTGTCCACTACACAAATCACTCTATGGCCTCAAGCAAGCCCCTCGTGCATGGTTTGAGACATGCAAAAGTCCCCCTCGAATCTAGCTTTGGTGGTTTAGTTGCTGATACGTCGTTGTTCATCTATCGAAAAGGCTCCATTACAGCCTATATTCTAGTCTACATCGATGATCTAATCATTATAGGATCTTCATAATGTTTCATTGACAATACCATTCTTCACTTGCAAAACTCTTTTGCGGTTCGTGACCTTGGTCCCCTGCACTATTTCCTTGGAATTGAGGTCCTCAAGTGTCCCACTGACATTCATCTCTCTTGGCGCAAATACATTTGTGATCTTCTTCATCGCACAAATATGCTTGAGTCCAAGCCTGTCAAAACACAACTCGCCGCCAGTACCAAACTCGTCCTCGACCATGGCCAAGCGTTCAATAATCCTACATTGTATTGACAAACTGTTGGTGCCTTACGATACCTATCTTTCACACCCCCAGACATCTCTTTTGTTGTCAATTTGCTATGCAAATTTATGCACTCACCACAAGATCATCACTAGCAAACTGTCAAGCGTCTCCTCCATAATTTTAAGGCCACCACAAACCTCTGCCTCCACATCTCCAAGTCAGCTAAGTTCACCTACAAGCCTTTTCCGATGCTGATTGGGCTAATGCGCATGATCGCAAATCCGTGGGAGGCTATGTTATTTATCTCGAAAATATGGTTTCTTGGCAAGCCAAGAAACAAAAGACTATGTCTCGATCTTCAACTAAATCAGAATATAAAGTGATCGTCGATACTATCGCAGAGCTTATTGGCTATGCTCCTTGCTTACTAAACTTGGATGTCCCTCTGATCTGGCTCCAACACTCTGGTGCGACAACATCGGTGCAATGTGACTTACTGTGAATCCAAATTTTCATGCAAGGACTAAACATGTCGAATTTGTCTTTCATTTTGTCCGTGACGAGGTCTCTAATAGAGGCCTTCAAATTAAGTTCCTCTCAACCAAGGACCAACTTGCTGACGTGATGACAAAACCTTTAGTTGGCTCTCAGGTCTTCTTCATTTGTGACAAGCTCGGTCTTTGCTCCAGAGCATGCCCAACTTGAGGGGGGCTACTGGAATCCACTCTCATTTTAACCTAGTCCTCATGTACCGAGTCTTCTACCTCACTTCTTGATGTATTATAACTGCTTCTCTCCTACTTATATGGTTGGATCATAGCCATGATTATAACTATTGTATCTATATATACACATGAATAATACTGAATACTCAAGCTTTACAATTCACTAAAAGCCTGAACATATGCCGATGGTAAAATTATTTGATTTAATTCATAAATATTAGCCACGAACATGTCCTTATATTCAATTCTTTGTCAAACACAAAAGAATTTGAAGGGACTATACATTGATTTAGTTAATGCAAACCAAAGTCAATTGTTTTAACTTGAAGAAGGCCAGAAGCCAGAAACTCTATGCAATTTGGCTAAATTAATTTAAAGCATACTGGTGCAATTAATTAATTATATCAATCTTCCAAGAAGTAACCAATTGGCAACATGCATCACATAAATTATTAAGTCATATCAGGTATATTAAATTAATTTTGCACCAAGTATATGCATGCAGCTGGCGGTTTATAACCTATTCTTTTCTCAAAGATTCTTAATTAGCAGAAGGAAAATAAAATTAACATTCATGAATTGATCACTACAATAAGCTTTTATTCGATATCAAACATTTCCTTATTGCATGCATGTTTATTTTAGAACAAATATTTTTTACAAGAAACACAGATATACAAATTAAGCACTGTGACAAAGAATCAATACATGATCACAAGATTTGAGGATAAAAATGAGAGAACCTAATTTATTAACTATGGGAGCTTGAGGAAGCAGCAGCAGCAGCTTGGACTTTAGAAGCCCTAGTTTTTTTCTCATCGGAAAGCTTTTTGGCAAAGAGGGTCAGGGCATCTTCGTTCGTTCCTTCTCCGTCCACCGTCACGTAAGTGCCGGTCTCAAGGTTCACCCTCGACACAGGCTTCTTCAGAAGATTGTTTCCAATCTCCACCAGCTTCTGCAAGTTCTCGTTTGTTGAGACGTCCACTGATGCCGCGTTTCCAATCAAGCTATCATCCTGTAATTGATTAAATCCAATGTTATGACTTTAACTGCACGTTACAACACTTTATAGATTACTTGAGAGATCTGCATGATCTGTACCTGTATGCGAAGGTAATGGTTCTGAGAACGGAGAGCTTCGAAAAGAATAGTTGCATGTATGTCCACCATGTCTGCACTGGCCTGCGTAAAAATGTCGATGAGAGGCGTCATGTTCTTGTTGTACAGCCAACTGGTCAAGCCCCATTTAGCGCTGTCCTTCGCGGAAAACACTTCGGACTCCTTCGCCGTCCCGGTGCCGAGAGAGATGACGAGGAACCTGCCGTAGTCCGTCGCCTGGTTGATCGGAAAGAAGTCCTCACTTTTCATTATAATCTCCTTCGTCACTTGGTTCATGGCAGTCAACGTCTGCACAACCAGCAGAAAGGTGGTTTCGTATACAACTAGCTGTCTGTATATATATATATATATATATATATATATATGCTGATTGCATATGTTATAATTTGCAGGTTCTTACCGGATTGTTTGCGGCAACGCCGCCGTCGACGAGATTGAATTCGCGAGTGTTCCCTTGATCNCTGTATATATATATATATATATATATATATATGCTGATTGCATATGTTATAATTTGCAGGTTCTTACCGGATTGTTTGCGGCAACGCCGCCGTCGACGAGATTGAATTCGCGAGTGTTCCCTTGATCGTCTTTGGTCGTGAAGTAATGAGCAGGTAAGTAAGTAGGGGCGGCAGACGTGCTGATGCAAATATCTGACAGGAGGGCGTCCTTCAGAGGCGTATACTTCGTCTGCATGCATCAACAAAGGGTCAATAACTTGACATGCATGCAACAAGAGTGAATTCTATCTGAAGGATGGTCTAAAATGTAAATAATTAATGTAAGTACCTCAAAAGTTGAGAAAATAGTAGGCTGAAGAAGCTTGATGTCGAAAGTGGGGATCACAAGGTTCGTTAACGTCTGACTGATCTTGGTGTCGCCTACTAGTTGTTGGATTTTGGAGTGCAGGAACTTGCCGTCGTACTTCGGCCCCGACAACGAATCTATCAGCTGCAGTGCCGGGCTCAGGAATCCAGCCCTAGATGCGTGTTTAAACATGTCTCAGATATAATTAGGTTTAGTTTCTAATTACTGTAAGTCTGTTAAGTTCCTACTGCAATCGGAAATCGATTGTACCATCAGCATAATACGGAATTTATTCACTGGAAGAAGATTTCTCAAGGAAAGCAAATTCATATAAAAGTGCAATACATATGTTTGAAGGCTATAATCCAGTATATAGACAACGTACAAATTTTTGCGTGCGTAGATTACTTTTGCCGAGAGTTTTACCCGTTATAATTGATATAAATTAGTCAAAGATTAGGCTCAGAAAGTTGTACTGACAATTATTTAATTAAAAGTCATATCAACAATCTTCAAAATTTTATTTTTTTTTAAATATTTTATGTTTATATTCTTAACATCCCTTTATATTGGGGCAGCTCACAATTTTAAACCCTAAATCCAAAATTTAATATATGAACAATTAGAAAGAAAATAATTTTTTTAATATAAGCAATGATAAGATTTGTACTCAATAACTATAACTATGATATTGATATTATGTTAATTAGATGCGCTATCAATAATTTTAAAATTTTATTTTTTTTAAATAATATTTTTATATTTATATTCTTAATATGTTATAATAGCTAAAGGTTTTTAAGTTCAAACTTCGATATTGCTTGTATTAAAAATTAATTTTTCTTTAATTGTGCATGTATTGAGTTTCGGGCTAGACCCACATTCGAAAAAAATGTAAAAATAAAAATATAAAAATATTTTTTTTCTATTGTTTTGAATCTTTAAAATTATTGATAGCACATCTAATTTAATAATAATTAAAATAGAGAAAAAAAATCTTTTATCGTCAAAATTTCTGATCTAGTTGAGATCCTAATGATGGTATAAGATTAATTTAGCTTTGTACTTGTAGAAAATTTATTATGGATAATTTAACGTCAATTGTTAAATTAGACGAGAATGTTCATCTCATGTAAGAGTAAGTCAATATAAATATAATCCAAAGTTTAAATTTCGTATGTTCTTGATAAAAAAAAATTTCTTTCCCAAGCGGACACAGTTCATGATGATGAGTGTTTACGTATAAATATAAAAACAGGTAATGATTGCCTATTAAGAAATATAAATATAGGAAGAAGAGTTAGATGCATGCATATATACCAATGACCTACTTACCTTGTAAATATAATTACTCATCTTATGAATCATCAATCTTTTTTAAAACACTAGATATGTCATGAATGCAAAAGGATGCCATCACAATACGACTTATTTTAATATAAAAATAATATTGTCAAGCAATTAAGCATTTCACCAAGCACGTCGCCCTAAGAACCAAAAATATTGGAAATGTCGACGTGAAAGAGGCATATGATCATGACGTGCTACAAAATTATTGGTCAACGTAATTAATGTATACATAAATGCGTCTATCTATCTAAGAAGAATCTCTCTAAACTAAAAAAAAAATAAGAAGAGTGGCAGATTAAAAATATCTATCAATATATTAAAATTAATTACTTCTTTTGTGGGAAAATGCTAGGAGAATTGTCCTGGTAGAACTGGATGATATCCGTAGCAGAGAAGAGTGGCCTGTTAGTATCCTTGTTAGGAGCTGTAAGCATGGTGGCGATGAGGCCTCCGGTGCTTGTTCCGGCGATGACGTCGAAGTAATCCGCTATCCTCGCATCAGCTCCATCCAACTCCTATAAACATACATTTTTTTCTTGATCAAATTTTTATCTCTTAGCTTATATTTAAATCATTATATATATGCTTCGATGATGAACATGTAATATGCAACACTACGCTAAGTTACTCGACGAAAATTGATTGCTAAATATTGAAAGAAAGTATATATACTTGAAGTTTGGATTCGAGAAACTCGAGGACGGTGGCCGGAATGAGCCCTCGCACACCGCCGCCGTCGATGCTTAGGACCGTGATCCGTTTACCGTGAATCGGTGCAGGCAATGGGGGAGTTGTCGGCGACTTGTCGCCGCCGTGGCTGGCACCGTCAGACGCCGGAGGAGTCGTGTTGCTGCTAGACATGATAATTTCTTTAACAGTGGTGCTGTATGTTCTTCTTATGGGACGATCGAGCGCCCTTTCGCGCTTTATAAAGGCAACCCGTAGGCAGCCGCGTCAACCATCTACTCACCCTTTTAATTTAACATGTACACGTTATTTAATTAAGATATTGTTTACAGATTCCAATTGATCAATCTTACAAATTTATTTGCCTTAATAATATTTCCAATGTGAATATATAAAGCTAAATGATTTAATTTATAAAATAATTAAAGACATGCAGCTACGTTAAACTGTCTGTTTTGGTTTGTTTTATTTTTCTTTTGAGTCTAATTGCGACATCAATTAGACTCGGTCTCAGAAACTTGGTTTTTGAAGGTTCGGAAGTATAAATCAATATTGAAGGAAAACAAAAATAAAATTCTGACGTAGGAATTAAATGTCATCCTTCAATTTTCGACCTGCGTGCACGAGCCAATTGGGGCATTTAAATTAATCATAGTCTTGCAGTGAAATGAATAGAATCCTTGCTGGAAGTTTGAGAACAGTAACGTGCAGCATTAATTAATTTCCAGAGTTAATTAATTAAACATGTTATGGCCAATCGTAACTTGATACGCCAAAGGATCTCGTAAGCTGGTCGATAATTAGTAGTTTAGAAGATTAAGTGCATTAGTCACTTTGTATTTTATTTTATTTTATACATGATGTCCAAGGAGAAAAGAAAAGGCTAGACTCGAGAATTTTTGGATATAGATGTGGAATTGCTTACATGATGCATGAATGAACAAAAACTTTTGATCTCCATACAAAGACCTCTCGTGTGTTTTGCATCTACATTGTTGTATCTTGAATTATTACATTATGTATTTCAAGTTATGAAAAAAATTTGAAAAAAAATTGTGACAGGGTGTGGAGGTCGAAGTCTCTCACGATATAAACATTTATAAATAAGAACTAGAATTTTATGATGTACTCTCTTTTTTTTCATAGTAATTTTTTTTGTGACGACCTTTTTAATTTACTTGTGGATATTTTTCTTTTGTTCACATTGATCAAAATAATTTTACCATATTAAAAATATATTTGTCAATCTTTTTTTCTCACTTTTAATTTTGTTGTTCTATTTTAATTGATCTCTCAACGTAATAATCTCAACACATTTGCATTTCTATAAATAGTTCATGAATAAATAAATATTAAAGAATAGAAAAATTTTATATGATAGAATGAAAATATTACAAAATATGAGAAGTTGAATGATCATATATGACTATAATATGTATTAATATAAGTATGTTATTTTAATCAATAGTAGAGAGAAAAAAAGAAAAAAAAAGAAAAAAGATGGGTGAATTCCTCCTTGACATTCACCTTTTAGTTATATATAGATCAAGAATGCAAATTGAAGGGAAGGATTGAACTCCATTCCCATTCATCTAAGGAATGAAAGAAATGTGCCCTTATCTAATTAGATTAATGGACCTAAATTACATTATCCAATATATAGTTGCTGCAATTGGTACAACGGCTAATAAGATTTTGTCTCAGTGTTAGAAGAAAAAAGGAATACAAAAGTTTTGATAAAAATAAAATATTTTCCATTCATTTGTGTTTTTTAGGATAAAAATTGACCGGTAGAAATATTAATGCCAATTGACTAAATGTCCCTAAAAGTTTTTATTTTACTTATAAATATTCTCATTGTATATAAATTCCTATTGAAGTTGTTAAAATTGAGAAGGCAAAATTTGCATCTTAGTTAAACTATTAGATGTGTTTATATTTAACTATTTTTGCTTATGATAACTTTTAATTTGTTTTTAAAGATTTATTATTCTGAAGTAGAGGTCCAAAAAAATTAACCCATTTAGTTTTTTATATTGTTAAAATTTTACGGGTTCGTAAAAAATCGACCCATTTAAACCATCGTATAATTTTTTAAACTTGAAAACCCACTCGACTGAATTATTTTTCATTCTTGTCCTTTTATTCTGTCATGATCTTAATGAACATAAGCTCAGGATAATAAAATAAAATAAAAATGAAATGATGACTTAAAATGACCTAAGCCGTATGTATTAAGGCTTCTCGGCGAAGTCGCCGGTTTTGGACAGAATACGAATGTCAACAGAGTAAAATTTAAGTAAATATCAAGTGGATTATTTTAAATTAATTGCCATTAATTTCCAACTGAATTATTTACAAGATTAATGAAGCATGCATTTGTTTTCTATTTCATGTACGTGGCTTCTTGTTAAAAAGTTATATAGTATAATGAACTAAGAGGAAAACCTTAAATGCAACTATTTATTTCTCACTTATATTAATAAATTTCTTCTTCAATCAAAGTTGTGAACCGGTTGGTGATTTCTAAAAGTTGATTAATTCTTGCACGCCTTTTGCGTTATTTGCAATAAAACAATCGACTTCTAATTAAAAGTATTAACTGTCGAATCGGAAGAGTTCTATCTGAGATTTATTAAACATTATTTTGTTTGTTAACTATAAACAACACAAACTTCACAACGTGATGATAAGATTAACTAAAAGGTCTTTGATGCGTCCATCCATCCAATTTATTCAAATTAGATACTATTCTTGCATTTGCACGCCTTTTGTCCCATGCGTATTAAATGACCTTCAAGGGGTCAACGACGAAAGGCGATTAAAGTTAAACTATAATTTTTTGGCTACATACATGATACCTTACGCATGTTGATATGATACCAATGAGACGACTATAATTTAAAATGTGATTGTCGTTTATCAATGATGTAACGCCCCCAAATCAAACCTTGCCACCTAGCAATAATCTTGACTTTGGAGATGTTACCACACAATATCATTACCTTTGGTTTGACCATTTGACCGGTCAACCCCAGGGCCATATCATATAAATACAATACTTTAAAACTAAACATCTTTGACATATAAAAAATACTAATCAATCTGTTACATTAAATCCAATAGGAGACAAATCCATCAATAGACCATAACAAAACATTAAATGATCGAGTTCAACATCCTTTCAAATCAATAGAAGACTCCAAACTAGACCAGTGACATATTAAC
>LTAE01011603.1:0-15006 GCA_001647135.1 Pontederia paniculata | reverse complement strand
AACTGCACACACGCAATAATACACAAATCAGTCCCGGTCCTCGACTCAGCGCTAGCGAGAATGATGCAGACCCACCTGCCGATGGTCGTGCCGTCGCCGGAGTCTCGCCGCTGAGTTCGCCCTGGCAGCGGACGAACGAGGGAAGAAACGAGTGAGAAGGGGGAGAAGTTACTGTAGCCGCCAGGAGAAGAAAAGGGAAGAAAAGGGGATAGGGTTTTTATATTACCTGTGGACACGTGGCGGAAATCCGATGGCCTGATTTATTTTTATTTATTTACTTATTTATTTACACTCTGTCATGCGAAAAGACTAATTTACCCTTATAAATTTCCAAAATTCTGCCCTCTGTCCTTGGGCTTTGTGGGCTGTTTTTATGCAGGCTTACAATCTGTCCGTCAGCTTATGGCCACTGCCAATGTTGAGTGTGTGCTTGTTGCTGCAGCCGCACCCGTCCCGGACTTCTTCCCTGCAGCTCGCGACGTCCCTTGACATCCTTCTCCTTTGATCTGAAACGCCTCAATGCTTGGACTTCTTCCTCGACCTACCAGATGGACTTCTTCCTCGCCGGTCACTTCTCAGCAACCACCTTCTTCTCCTTCTCCTCGGTCGCTGGAGCCTTGTCGTCCTCTACTCCTTTGGGGACACCTACTCCCCAGGGACTTCACCGTCTTTGTCTTCTGCTTGAACGGCTTGGTACCTTGGAAGATCTCCTCCATCACTCCATGGTCTTGGAGGTGACCAGCACGTGAGTCTCCCTTTGATGACATGCTGCACAAGCTCATGAACTCTACTATGCATCATGCGATGATTCCCTCTGCGCCTCCAGTCGGACCTCCTGGTCCTAGTCTGCTACTTCTTCTGGGACAGCACGGCGTCGCTCGTAGGGGGCGTGGGCTCCGGCGCTCTCCAGCTGCTTGCAGGCGTCCTCTGCAAGTCCAGCTGGGTCAAGAAGGCGTCCTCCCTCCCTAGGGTAGGAGCATAGCATAAGTAGAAGCAGCTCCTTGTTGGCCACGTACTCCTACATTCCATGCATGTAACGTGACATCTCTCCTTCAGCTGGGCCTCCTCTTGAGCAACTACGAGCGTGTCAACATTTACACGATTAGCTCAAGACCACGCTGCACACCACAACCATCTCCATAGCGGACTCGGCCATGTCTTGCAGGCACTCGAACATTTCCAGCTTGTTCTTTTCGTGCTCCGGGATGAAGTAGCCGTAGGCATGTGACCACTTCAGCGTACGCCTGCAATCCGCTATCTGCATCTCCATCTGCGACAGCCTCTTCGCGTGCTCGGCGATCCTGCCGCTGCGCATGTCGCATAGGTCGGCGTGTGGCTGCTCCCTTTATCTTAAGCGTGAGGTCCACGTTCGCCTCCTGCGATGAGCCGCCTCCGTCATCGTTGGGCTGCTGTAGTTCCAGGCCTGAGGAACCTCCGTCGTTGCTGCAACCGTCGAGCAGTCCACCGCTATCTTCAAGTCCCAGCCTTCCTCCTCATGGCCCTCCGTGAGATTCTCTGCGGATGCCGACTCATGCGCACATCCCAGGCTGCGATGGAGGTGCTGCCATCGCCTCGTCGATGGATCCTTCTCCTCCATCGACGACGTCACCGTGTTCGTCAGTCGCCGCTCAAAGGACCTCTGCTTTATCTTCCTTTCCTACAGGAGCCATGGCAGGGAGATCGCCATCACGATCACCACTTCAACAGAACCAGAACACCTCTTCAACTGGAGCGTCTTCTCAGGTGCCGACATGTCACATGAANCTGGAGCGTCTTCTCAGGTGCCGACATGTCACATGAAAACAGAAGAAAAAAAAAAACAAAGACTCCTCTTCCGCTTCTTATAGAACGTATTGCACCTGCAGCTGTGTCACGCTGCCCTTACTGCAGCAACACCAAGAACAACTCAGCTCTCACACATGCGCGCCGGGGCTGGCAGCGAAGGCGCCAGCCGGCGCTGGTACTCGAAACAGGCGATTCAACACATGAAGAACTCAACAGGAGATTCTTCAACTTCCTCTGTTTCTTTCTTGCACTCCTCTGTTTTTCTTCTTCACAACGTGCGTGGCTGTGCGGATGTTCATGAAGCTGCCAGTGCGAGCGAACTCACTCGCCGCTGCCGCTGCCGTGACCTCTTTCCGCTGCCGGGGATGGCAGCGCCGGCAGCGGCCGGCGCCGGCGCCGGGACTCGTACCAGGCTATGATACCAACTGTTGGCCCAGGCGCTGTCCTGGCGACGTAGAACAGAAGACACGGAGGAGGAAGATACATAGAAACAGGGGAGAGAAGTTACGTGAACTCAAAATCCATATTTTATTAATCTGTAGAAGCCTATTTATAGCATTTTTTCTAACAAAGATTAACTAGAAGATAAAATCTAATCCTATTAGAACTCAACTTCAAATCAAGATTAATTTTCCAACAAATGTGAGGTGAGCATATGAGTTTTGGTGTTTTGGTCACTCTTTTATCTCTTCTTCTGTTCTTTGGTCCTTTCCAACCATTTTAGAAGGTAGAATGCTTATGGCTCAAATCTTGAGCATCCCGAGTCTGTAAATAATTGTTGTGCTCACTGCATGTAATCCCTTCGTACTCTCAACTAAAAGTTGCTTTCAGCTTGATGGTGCATCAGGATGTTTGATTTATGCAGCAATTCCTTACGAAAGCATCGGTGTTCTTAGTTCCATGTCATGGTACTAGGCATGCCTATGACTTAGAAGCATGTTGAGATTAGACTACATTTTTCCCCTCTTGGAAAACTTGTTAAGCTTCTCTTTTGACTTCCAAGTAATTTGAATCACTAAAATTTTAAAAATTCACATAAAAAATCAAGTATATTAGTTGTTTCGTGTTGTTGTTGGTCGTTCATGCACAACACTGCAACATTTGTAGCACAACTTTTAGATAAAACGAAGCTTTATTAACCTTTACATACTAAACGTGGCTTGGCCGTATTAAGCAATACAACATCTGAAGTATTTAGAAGTGAGAGGATAAGAATTTGAATTGCTTAAATTATAATAAAATAATCTAATGGTTAATTTAACGTTTTATTAATATTTTAATAATTATTATACCATTATTATTATTAATAAATTATTTTTTTATTTTTATCATTATCATTAAATAAATAATATTAATGTTAATTATATTATTATGATTAAATAACTAATGATAATATATTATTAATACACTACAAATAATAAATGTTTATCAGTTATTATAATATAATAACAATTCAAATAAGTTATTAATATATTATTATTATTATTATTATTATTATTATTTCAATATATATATATGTTAATTATTTTAGAAATTTATTTGTTTGATGTGTAAATTTTATAGGTTTGAAGGATGTGCTAATGATTAAAGTTTAAGAATTTAAACCAAATTTATGTAATTTTTTAGCTTAATTACTTTGATAAAAGTATTTTGGTAAATATTATATATTATTTAATAATTATTTTTATAATAAATAAAATAATACGGAGATCTATATTGTTTATGCATATCAAATAAGGTCAATTTAATAAGTGCCATTAGAGTAAATATTAAATGGCAATGCAAGGCAACCTATAGCTATCCCATAGATTTGTAGCCTTGTGGGAGCTCAACTGGTCATAATACACAAATCACAAAGAAATGTTTATAACCTTGAAAAGGGGAGGCCTTGGCGGGTGCTACCATCAATCTCAAGCAACCTCGGCAATGGCACAGGCCTCACACCACCCTCACATCTCTCTTACTTCCCTAATTACTACTGCTGCACTTCCAAACCCTCACCCCGGCCAGTGCACAAGTTAGAACTGCAGGCCCTCATACGTCTGGCCGAACTGCCAGCCGGCGGGCGCGACGTCGTAGCTGGTGATGGTCCGGCCGTCGCTGGTGGTGACCTGGAAGGAGAGGCTCTGGCCGTTGAGGTCGGAGTTGCTCTGCCAGTTCTGGCCCCAGTTCCGGGACATGGCCTGCCACCCGGAGCTGGACCCCTTGATTGAAACGGAGCGCACGTCGCCGGCGCCGCCGACGTTGGTGACGAGCACCAGGTTGAAGTAGGAGTGCCCGTTCACAGTGAACCTGATCCCTCCTTTCTTCGCACAGGGCACCCTGCAGCGCAACATTTGCTAGTAATCAATTAACAAATTTCAGAAAAAAGACAGATCGATCCCCGACAATAAATGTACTCTCCGACATGATCTTGTGCGACGGATGCTGTTCGTTCGATATCTTAGGCATGGACCACACAAGATCTAAAGATGTGTTCAGGAACCCAAATAGATCCCCATTATGACAACTCAATCTAATGTCACTGTACGTGCACTATGCAATCTATTCATGAAGTAAAACAGACGTTACAGTTAACCTAATGGATTCTTTAACTGTAATCGAAAAAATAATGGATTCTTTAACATATATGCTTAATATATTTCATATCAACTTATATTTCCCCCCAGTAAGTTTACAAATATTACTCTACTTTCTAAATTCTACGAAAAGAAAATTATGGCTCCTATGTGGTACGTTAATTAAACGCGCAGTTAGTAAAGTATCAGCGTCAAAAATAGAAATAACTGTACCTTCTATAGGCCACCGGCACGATCCCGGCGCTGTACTGCGCAATCTGGAGGAATGCCGGCTCGGCCATGTCGAAGTGCGGCAGCGGCGGGTTGCACCACCCTCCATTGTCGTTGGGGAGCGCGAAGTTGGGAGGGCAGAAGTTGGTGGCCGTGATCACGATCGACCCCGGCAGGCACCACCGCCGGTCGTTGTCGCACCGGAGCTCGTAGCAAGCCCCGCAGCTCAGCCCTTCGTTGAACAACGCCGTGCTCAGCGCCGCCGTGTTCGTGCCGTACCCTTGGCTGTACAGGTCGCCGTATCCGCAAGCTCCTCCTGCGTGCCATATATATATATATATATATATATATATGTATATCAAAATCAGTCAATTACTTAACCAATGTTGCCATTGCTATGATATATAATATAGAGACATGCATACTTACCCATTGTACCAGTGGCGTCGCCGCCGCCATAGAACGTAGCATGGCCACTCTGCCAGTCGTAAGAGTCGGCGGCGATGGGCGCCGGCAGGAGGAAGCACAAGAAGGAGATCAGTAATAGGAAGATGGGGGTCTTAGGGAACATTAATGCCATTAAATTGGAGAGAAGTGTTACAAGTAATGCTTAAAATGGTGTGCCGAGAGCACCCTCTTTGCAGTAATATTAATTGCTCCCTGTAGCTTCTTAATTGATGAAGTAATAATGAATGGAAATAGGAGAGAGAGTGAAAGGCGTATATATTTATAGAGAAAGGAGGAGGAGAGATGGAGAATGCTTGCGGTGATGAGAGATTTCTGAGGGTTTTCTATGTATATATAGAGATATTAATGGAGAACGCAGTGAGGTGAGTTCAATGAAGGCAACGACGACGGCCATGGAAGTGAAGTGGTGCAAGGAGGCGGATTGGAGCAATTATGGCATTGCAGTCAGGAGCACATGCATGGATGCAAGTAGTGGTTGCATGCTGTTGGAGTACTAACCCCAACTACTGGATGGATATGGACCACTTGATCTCATCATCACCACCTCGCATCACATGGCAAGCCTTCCACTCTTCCAGACAGCCTTCTTCTGTCCCTTTCCAATCACAACTCCCATGCCAAAATTTGTATACATGTTATCTTTGCATTATGTTCTTTTTTGTTATTTAATGTTGTATGTTTGAGTAATTTTTTAGAAGACTTCTACATCATCTATTATCCATTTAATTAAGGCCGGAGCAAAACTTCTTATGACATTCTTCTTTTGTTGTGAGAATTATACATACATATATATATATATGTGTGTGTGTGTTTTAGCTAACTCACTCTAATCAATTTTATCAAAGAAAATAGATATGAAATGTAATTGATCTTTAAAATTCCTTCTAAATTTTGTTCTAGCATTTACTTTTTCATATATTGGAGTACTCCAACATTTGTTCAATTAGAATAGAGTGTCGGAATAAAAAACTCCGGGGTATAAATATAAAAAAAAGAAATTAATTAATTTAAGTTAAAATAGCTTAGTAAGTAGTTCATTCTTAATTGAAAATATCTTAAATTTGACTATTCTTGTAAGTAAAAAAAATATTTAAAGTCTTAATCGTCTGACACGAATTAGTAAGTTTCAAAAATCATAGTGACTAAAAAATAATAAAGTTTTAAACTTCTCCATACTAGGTTCCCTGCATGTGATAGTTAACATTGATGATATGAATTTATGTCCACATTGATGCATGCGTGCTAATGAATATATGTGTACAGCGGAATTACTACCTGCTGCAAATATCCGTCAGTTAATGTAAGATAGAGCATGGAATTATAATGGTTACATTGTTATTTATGAATGACTATATATTATGTTGTCTCGCATAGCCGGAAGCTTAGAGAAGTTAGTAATTAATAATTAATGTATGCATGCAATTAAGTTTATATAACTTGAGAATCTTCTTTGTTTAAAAGAACGTATGATTGTAATTAGCTTTATTTGTATTAGGTCATCAATTTTTCTCTTAATTTGTAAATGGGAAAAATAGAATACTTCATTCTCGGATATTTACTGAAAAAGGGGGACTTCTTTTGCTAGTCACCAATGCGATGACAAAATACTGAGAAGACTTGAGGACATATAAGTAGCTAAGATCATTAAATGTTCCTCCATTAAGATACCACCAACCATTCCCTTACTTGCTGCTCATTAAATAGTTTCATAGAAACTGAACAGATGCCAGGGAAAAAAACCATATTGAGAGAATCAGATTCTCGTAATATAACTAATTCGAAAATTGGTGTTTTTTCTTGTCACTCACCTCATTTGATTTTATTAATTTTTGACTAATTTCATGCATTTGCATAACGATACATTTTATGCATTGTGGTTTATTATTGTTAACTGCCCAAAAGAAAAGTATAATACACATTTCGTGTTGTGCATGTGTAATAACTAGTAATTATGATTTAAATGTAGATACTATAACTTATTTGTAAATTACTTGCCACTTTCATTTTCGAGATCTTTTTGTTATTCTTATATATTATATATATTTATTTTTTCTCAATGCATTAATAATTCAATTTATATTTATTTGATTATTTTAATAATATGGGATTCCCCAAGTCCTAGTTGTGTGCCATTTAATTAATTGATGAATGTTAACTTGATATGATGTAATTATCCTTGAAAAGGCATAAGTCGTCATGCTAGGCGGCGCATACGGCGTTTCCGGCACTTGCGGCCAAATCCTTCGTCAGGGCTCTCTCTCTCTCTCTCTCTCTCTCTTCCTTCCTTCTCAGAAAGAACTCAAAATGATTAGTTGCCCGAGGCAAGAGCCATTATTGCCCTTCCTATCTATCGTGCATATGCACAGAAGATCGAATTAATAGATAGGGCGTGCATAATTGCGCACAGGAGGATGAAGTTTGTGTACACACATTATTTGAATTGCATCATGAAATGAAATGATGCAACACGCTCCCTAGGAGTAATTAAATTATATATATGTATTTGATTTTTTAGGCTATCAATGTCCATATAAGCTAGTTCTTGTCTCATGTTTTGTCTTGGTCTAGCTTCTAGTTAATTCTTGAATGGAGAAGATTATTTATACATATGTACGTGTTATATTTG
Organism: Pontederia paniculata; assembly: GCA_001647135.1. Taxonomy (NCBI): domain Eukaryota; kingdom Viridiplantae; phylum Streptophyta; class Magnoliopsida; order Commelinales; family Pontederiaceae; genus Pontederia; species Pontederia paniculata. Next base: position 7,338 of record LTAE01011603.1, on the reverse strand, counting down.
TGTCTTGGAGAGTGCTAGAGAGTGAAAGGTAGAACAACATATAAAACAACTCCATTCCATGCAAGTGATTGATGAGAGAAGGACAAAGTAAACCACCGACTTGTGAAGTCATTAATGGCTCCTTTATTGCATGCATGCATCCATTGGTTGGAAACTTCTGGTGGAGAGAAAACTTGGCCTTCTAAATATCTTTTATGTATTTTAATGTTAGAGGAGGAAAATATTCAAAGGGGTCCTAGTAATCTGTTTTCCATCCCTTTATACTTCAAAAATCTATAAATTTAAATAGTACTAGATATCACATATATACTATAGCCACGCAACGATCATTATTCATTCTATCTGACTTTAAAATGATACCCTGCCTTTATTTATTTAACTACATTCATTTCTTGTGGCAGTATTTCGCCCACATGTTTTCCGTTATTCCAAAACCACAAGCATTGATCAGTAAAAAAAAAAAAAAATAGTTGCAATTGTCATTCCTCGGTTGCCATCAAATTAAATGAGCATGATATGTTTGTGAAAATAATCAATTGATGAAGTATAAAATCCTAGTATTTATCTTTTAATAAACTAAAAGTCATCATATATAAAGCAAAATTAGATTTACCATTAATTAATTAAGAGATAAACATGTATAATATATGAGTTATGAATTTGATTAAGCTATTTTTGGGAGGTAAATTTGGTCAGGGTCAATTGATGGTGAAGCATGCAACATTTACTTGTTTCGTTGCACATTAATGCTTCACTTGAATTTTGGCAAGTTGAAGAAGTAGACAGAAAACCAATTCGCTCTAATCATATATTTTCAGTTACACCCTAAAAGTTTATGAATCACGTATGTTTTTTATAAATAAAAAATATTGCGTGCCCCATCTTTGTCATTTTATTTAATTATATCTTTCTGGCCAAGTGACTTTTTTATATTTGATCATACAACTACTGTTCACATTAAATTGATATAATTATATCCATATATACATACTATATATCTATGCCTTTATGATAATGGAAGTTATTTCCATTTGATTTTATACGAGTTTAAAACATAATTTGATACTTATAAAAAATTGGCATTTTTAGCTTTATTATAATTCTATATTTTAGATGCATGATGGTATATATGATTATCTCCATTTGCCAAAGTGATAAGTTTTTCAACTTACTTTAGGTAAAGACATGTTTGATATATATCAGCAGTTGATAAACAACAAGGACATTTTTGCTTAATTTGTGGTCTCATCCTGCAGCTTCAACTTATGATACATCAATTAAGCTCATAGTTATATCGCTTTCTTCATATATATAACTTGCTCACATGATGTCGCCATATTCACATTTAACTAAAAGGATTATGTATCCGCGTCACCATCGGATTTATTGTTTTAACATAATCTCAACATATTCACATTTAAAGTTCTTATTTAACCTTTCAGACCTTTGCAAACTATTAATTTGTTACATATAACATGCCATCTTTTCGCGCGTTTCTTACTTTATATATTATATGTTTTAATAATACGTTTCGTACTTAAATTCTTACATAATTAAATCTTAAGTTGAAATTTAGGAGTGAGATAAGCTTTGAGCAAGCTTGGTTATGGGTCCTCACAACAAGAAAAATGGGTGATGTATTGAACTGCCCTTTCTTGGGCCGGTCCATTTTCAGTGTATAACCTCTTTCCAAATCCACACTATTATTATATGATGACCTTTGTTTCATTGAAAATCAAAATGAGACAAGAATTAACATTAACGTAATTTTTTATGTTTTAATGTATATTGAACCATTGGTTAATTATTGCTTTAGTATTTAATACGGGCGACAATATAATAGGGATCCTACAACCCAATAATAGAATTTTACCAATGGACAAATATTTTCCATCCACATTCTTTTTCCAAAAACAATTAAACCTTAGGGTACGTTTCCCTCCCGGTAATCTTTGTATATTACTGGTTAGATGAACTTAAAATTACCTGGGCCCACTAGATTACCCTGTTTACTTATTTTAATTCGTAGATTGGCTAGCAATGCAGATTGCCTGTGAAGTGATAATCCAGATTACCTAAGAGGTTGTATCCATCTAGATCATCACCCAAATGGTAATCTTATTTATATTACTTTCCATATTCACCCTTTTAAATTTTTCATAAATAAAACATAACACAATAAATAAATCATCATATAATAATAGCAACACAAATAATAATAATAATAATAATAATAATAATAATAATAATAATAATAATAATAATAATAATAATAATAATAATAATTTACTGACCATACTAAATAATATTTATATAATATTATATTATTATGATCATATTACGAGTTAAAATATAGCACCAATGTTGTTTATAAGTATTATTAATTAAACTAATATTTTTTTATAAATTATTATTATTAATTATAAAGATTATTTTATTATTATTTTAATTTGAAGGGTAATTTATTAAATACATTAATTTGTAAGTTTATAATTTAAGTTGATAAATTTTAGTTCAATAATATAAATTTTGTAATAACTTTTATAAAGAATATTTTGGTAAAAAAAATATATTATTTAATAATTATTTGTATAAGTAAATATGATAATCTGAATTATTACTTGGATTACTTATATATGGTAAACATGGTAATGCACATTACTGATAATTTAATAAGTGATAATTTTTCTGTTAAGTAATATTGATTATCAGATAATATTAAGAGATAAGGTAATACAGTAAACACTCATTAGATTATTATAGCCCTTCTAATAGAAGAAGAATTAATAAGGTCTTATTTATTTATATGCTGAAGGAGTAATAGCACTAGTTGCTCTTCTTGAATATAATGACTCGTAATGTCTATGAAATTAATCATCTTGTATTAGTAACATAATTAGACTCACGAAGCATAACATCTTCTTCATTGGACTATTGATGGATTGGATTGCTTGATTGGACTCATGACCCACCTGCTGACGAGTTTAATTTATTATTTGGACTATTGGCAAGCGTCGATTTAATGGGCTGAATTCATATCAACTATTCAGATAAAATGTCTTCTATTTGTTTTTTGTAAACAAAATCTTATTTACTCGACTTGTTGTAAATTATGATAAAAACAATAGTTTATTTTGGTTCTAAAAGATGCCTGCGATATTTATTTATATAATCTTTTAAAAAGTTAAACAAATATATTCTAGGAAACTAATACAAGATTTGATATCAATGACCAGCCTTTGATCAAGCTCATGTGCATGTATTGCTACGTCAAATCTAAAGTTCTATTTTTTCGTTTTATACACGCTAATAATTAATGTTAACTCTTTATATTTATATATTCAATATTTAAACATCTAAAAAGAAATAATAGCAACAATTGACGTTATATCCATTTTCCATTTTTTTTTCGTTAAATGGCCTCGTTCCTTTAGGATATGTCTGAATATAAGAGAGTAAAGGAAGGGAGGAGAGGGGAAGATAATAGAGAGAAAGAAATGGTGGATGAAATTTTTTATTCTCCATTCAATCTCTATTTGAGGATAATAATTTTTAGGTAGTTAGGAAAAAAAATATTAATTTTTAATTGTTTCTTCCAAAAAATATTATCCAAATAAAATTAATTATTATCCTCTTTTCTATTATCCTTCATTATCCTTAATCTAAATACACCATTATGCACGGCAGTTTATGTTAATTATAATATGTAGGCAATTCCAAAGAATATAAACATTAAAGGTATTTCATCACATTAACCACATATAACTTATGTTAGTTTCACGTCACTCCTTTCTTAAATAAAATGAAATATACTAGGTATTGAATTGGGGAACAAATTCATGTCTATCAAATTACTTATAACATATAATGCTCTGAGGCCTGAACAGCACATAGAAAAATGTAAAAAAAAAATGCTAAAGAAATATAAAGATACGAAAATTCTCAAACACAATAATAAAAAGTTAGGTGACCCTTTTGAAGGTCTCATGCAAGCATGGCCGTCCAATGCAAACCCCCCATTAAATGGGTGCAGTTTTGAGTGCAACAAGACATTTGGTCATGACTTCATACACACTTCAATTGTTGAAACCCTTCATTTAATAGAAAGCCGCATCGTTAGGCCTCTACTAATAATATTCTTATACATAAAGAATATGAATATGCATCAAACGTAGTAGATCTTCTAATAGAGGAGACAGAAGAGGAAACATTTATTTCTTCCTTCCTTTTTGCAATTAGGTACTATGATTCATGTATTAATTGCATCGGTTAACAGGTTGAATGACAAATTGACAAGCGCTATCAGGATCAAATTCTAAAGTCAGCATTGTTTAAAACATACAGATTAATTAGAGGCTATAAGATATACTATCCTACTTTTGGAGGATCTCAATTTGTAACCCATATTTTTTCCCAAGCCTTTATGTGCCAAATAAGGTTATTAAAATTTTGATTTTTTATAATTTATCTTAAGATCTTTTCATAATAATTTTTTTGTAAAATATTTCAGAAAAAATCGCGATCTTTAGACCCTCTTGGGCAAGATGTCAATCTTAATAATCTTGGCGCCAAATATGCTGCAAAAATATTTGCAATTAATACTATATCTAATACTATCCCTTCCTTAATTTTTGCCACCTTTGGCACTTCTACTTCTCAACACCACAAATGTAGATATCTCTATGCAAGTTGGGTGGGAATTAGGTTGTGATGATGCTTGCAGTTTGAAGTTAGGGGCAGTGCTGACGAATTATTTTCATAATTATAGTAATAACATAAAACATTTAAGATTAATTTGAATCTAGAGTTGCTAACTCTCTCATAATGCAAACATGCAATTCAATTAGTTCTCCGTCACTATTATCAAATACAACACAAAATATGTTATACTGTTTTACTAGATGATCACATATTTTGAATTGCTGGAGAATAAGGTGTTTAGTTTTTTTTTTCTCAAATAAAACTTACTTGTTATTTTGAATATGTAAACTGTGAACAAATCTTAGACTGCCTTATAGTAAATTCTTCTATTGTCCGAGGGTGACTAGTGTCCAAGGCTAAACTAATTAACTCGGAAGTATAAATTATTAAAGATTAAACTCCCTCGGACTAGTAGTTCCACGGTATAATTTTTTTGTTCCATTATTACGAAACAAATGATTTTTTTACACCTATATATTTTTTAATTGTTAGTTTACCCTAAAACTAGTTTTCAACTAAACAAATGCAATACCTTAATTTATAGTACCTTTATTATATGATTTACAGAAGTAACAATTAATTAACAGAGGAGAAAAAAACATTCATCATTTGGTGGTATTCTCATGCAATGTCATCCATCAAACTAATTAAATGTATGATTAGGGCCACCGACACGGTAAAAAAAAAGATACATTCACCATGTAAATAACAATCTCAAGTTTAGAGTTGATGCTACAATTAATCAGACGTGCATGCCATACAGTCGATAAAATGGTAAGAGAGACGTATAAAAGTACATCGTTCAGAAATATACGTACATGAATAATAAAATGTATGAGATTGTTGTAGAAAACAAATGAAACCTAACAATTAGTTCTCCAACATAAGTTGTAATTAAGCATCCCATGGCCGCTTATAAATATCCCTCAAGCCCTCGTTTGGCCAACGCCATCTAAAGCAAGCATTCCTTAGTTCACTCTGCTGTCAACCAGCTACTTCTTCTTTGCTTGCAAATTAACCATGTCTCGCATCTCAGTTCTCGTGGCCCTCGCGTTTGCTTGTGTGCTCGTAGCCGCCGCCCCCGGCGCGACGCAGGCCCTGACGTGCGGCAATGTGGTGGCAGCCATCGCGCCGTGCCTCGGGTACGCCCAAGGTTCCGGGCCGCTTACTCCGGGATGCTGCAGTGGGGTCAAGCAGCTCAATGCCGCCGCCAAGACCATGGCGGACCGCCAGACTACGTGCAGCTGCCTCAAGAGCGCCGCGAACGCCATCCCGGGGTTGAATCCCGGCCTCACCGCCGGGATCCCGGCCAAGTGCAGCGTCAGCGTGCCCTACGCCATCAGCACCTCCACTGATTGCACCAAGTAATTACTCACCCTATACAGCGCTGTATGTAGTACATGCACGCGTCTATATATGAATTCATGCAGTATAATTCATATTTCGGTGGACAAAAAAATGTGGACTGCAAATGCAGTGAATATAACTCGATCAATTTCCTAATCTTTTTGGAGAATAGACTCAAGTTTATACTTACGTTACATATATATTAACATGCATCAGTATGTATTGTTTTGCAGGGTGAAATGAGGTGGTAATTGAAGAAGGTGGCCGGGTAATGAGCACTTACTTCTATATATGTATGCCTCAAACGAATAAAGCGGATACTAGCTAGCCGATGCATGTTCTTTGCATGGCCTTTAATTAGTTTTCATCGTGTGTGTGGTGTGTGCGTGAGAGAGAATTTATGATGGATCGAGGACATTTTATTTACCATACATGTGACGTTCTTCAGTATTTATATATGAAGTAGTTGTTCTTTCTAAAGCGCTAAGTTTTTAAGATTGTTAATAATCAATTTAACTTAATATGGTGGCAGAATCAGAAGTTCTAAGTTCAAAATTTGAAATTTCTCATATTAAAATTAATTTTTTTAAGTTATTCAGGTATCAAGTTTTGGACTAAATTAAAATTATCAACATTTCACGCGTAAAAATATATTCAGAAGATAAATATATATTATATTTTTTTAAAATTGTTGAAAACATATCTAATTTAATAGAACAAACCATTTTACTATTTCCATAATAATCTCATAAGGTAGGGTCACTTTCTACCATCAAAATTTACATTAAGCGTGGGTGACTGATGTTTTTCTTGTGCTAATTAACTTATTAAAATTTTATTGATTTAGATTTGTTAAGAATACCAATGTTCCTATAACCTTAAGCTTTTAGAACAATCGGTAGACATAAAATTTAATAAAATTAATCAATGTGTAATTTGAAACAAAATGTCAAAAGGCTTAACGTATACTCTTTTCTCAACGTTTTCGTTAGCTAATTTTAATATTAGATATTTTTGTCGTTCCTCGAAAATTACTATTACAACGTTGATAATTACACACGACAATTAACATATAGTTTTCATAAATTTTATAAATTAAAAAGTTTACCGTTGATATTATGCGTCAATGATTTTTGACATATCTATCTATCTATCTATCTATCTATATAAAAATAAGCTATATAATATAAGCTTATAAATATTTAAGAGTTTTGCTATATTATTATTATTATTATTATTATTATTATTATTATTATTATTATTATTATTATTATTATTATTATTATTATT
>LTAE01011602.1:0-11176 GCA_001647135.1 Pontederia paniculata | reverse complement strand
TATATATATATATATATATATATATAGGATTTAATGTTGGTGTACCCGGGTACACCATGTACTCTGTCTAACAAATTGTTTGATCTGAGATCTATAGTAGATTTTATTTAAAATTATTATTCTTTATTTATTTTTTCAATCATATATATATATATATATATATATATATATATCATATGTCCAAATTCACCTTTTACACGTGGATCATAATTTTCCTACACATGAAATCAATACGCAAGGCAATATTGCCTTGTAAATCAACACGTTTCATTTGGATGATGGTTGGTACAAAGATGCCAGAAGATCGATTGATAAATGAGAAATTAAATGTTGGAATGCTTATGACATTTTACACTACGATTGTTCAAGGAATGCGTCTTGCAAAAGAAGAAAATTATACAATGGTCACTAGTTGATTTGTTGAGTTTAGAATGCAAAGTTGACGAGGTATAAATTTCCAGCAAAGTAGATTAACCATATTTTCTTTTTATTCTTCTAAAGGTACCATTTTTTTATTGTCATTTTTGGATGACGTTCTTCTTTTCTTTAGATTGGAGTTTTTCATTGACATTGTTAAAATAGGACATTACACATAAATAGATTGATCAATCTAAGCGATACATTGCGAACATTATGTGACGAAATATGACTGTTATTCCACATTCGAGACTCAAAAAGTATGTATTGCATATACAGTGTTCCTTACTCTGCAAATAAATTATGGACTGGTTACAAACTTAGAATTCAAATGTTAGTTTTTACATTCTTACATCGCCACGTGGAATGCTTACTAAAAAATATGTAATCTTCTTATTCTTATATGAAGGGAAAAATACCATCACCTTATTTGCCTATTTACATCGAGAATATTAAGAAAGGGATGCATGGAAGTGATTCAGGTGTCTACGACAGCGAAGGAAGGTATCATATTAATTAATTTATGCCACATGATGAGAGTCATCAATTCCATATTTTGTTTTGCAAATGCCTAATATCTTAAAAAATAATAACAAGGAATTTGGAAATTCATCTACACAACATGGATACTTGTGAACTATATTATTAACAGAAAGAAAACTTAATTAGGACTACTGTTAATCTTTAAAAACACATGAGTTCTAGGGTAGTCTTTTGTGTAATATTGCATAACTTGCAAGCCACTCAATAATTAAGTTTTACATTCATTTGCTATCAATATAAATTTCTGAGCAAAAAGGATCTCTGATTTCCCATGAACAAAAAGATGTCATATTGTCATAGACACATAAGAAAGTACTTTATCTGCTAAGTTCAACTACCATTTTCATTATAGTCGGCATCTCCTTGATGCAAGAAAAGAAATGAAAAAGTAATGACATATATGGTATCGGTCACTAGTGCCTCGAGTCATTGATAGATCATCTGATCAACATGTGATTTTAATCTCTTCTATATTTTCTCCAAGAGTACATGTGTAATGCCCTCAAAACACTCTCTGCCACGCGAACGAATTAGTATCCGCCACATGTTCGAAATAGTCTTTGGAATGCTATGAGATAATAAACTTGACTTGACCATTGATAATTATGGTCAACATAGAAGAAAAAAAATATAAGACTTGAATTAGATCACAATATAATAGAATCAGCAGAAGACTAATAAAGTCATGACACATGTATGAATCACCGAAAGACATAAAACTCGACTAAAAACTAACATGATTTGAGAACATGACTTTGAACATACATAAACTAGTCCATAAAGGTCACTTAACATGAAAAAGACATAAAATTTACAACATTTATATGAAGACGATACATAGTCAAAGGAAGACATGACATAACATGAACCAAACTCTAAGATAAGTCCATGACATAATGATGTGTTTTCCACTATCACGAGAAACAACATCATCATAAGTAGCATCATTTCTTCTCACTTGCAGGGGATATTCATTCGTTAGAGTATTTAAAGGTCAAAGAATGAGTGAAATGTATCATCATATATGCAAAGACTTATATGTCATGCATATAAACATCAAATAAACATAGAGTTTATCATAGAGTTTTAATCAAAGTTTAAGATCAACATAGATCGTTCATCTTTTCTTTACATTTGTTTCTTAGCTAATTATTCTCTTTGGCTTAACTTTAAGTCTATTTTTCATCTTGCTTACATTCTTATTCTACTTATGCATTATCAATATAATGCATCTTTAATTCATCTTAACTTTATTTTACTTGTCATTATCAATATAATGCATCATATACTTAGCATTATCAATATAATGCATCATCTACTTAGAATTATCAAAATAATGCTTCTTTAGACATGAACATCGTACTTGGAATTGACTTTCAATGCAAATATTTTTTTTACTTAACTCTATCGTTCATGTCCTTTTTCATCTTTAATCTTCTTATCATGTGACATATTAGAAGTTAATCATCTAACTTCATATAAGTCATCCCCAAGTCATCCACAAGTCATCCCCATAGTCACATGTTCTTTTATTATTTTATTTGATTGATGGTCATCCTGCACACTAACTTATTTAGGCTGATTAGGCCAAGGATGTGTCATTGCACCCCAAACTTCTGCCCCTTTGGACTTTTATGAACTTAATCCAAGGAAGTGACCACACGTGCCGATCGAGTGTCAAGTGTTTGTCCCTCCTTTAACTTGGATGTGCACTAGACTTGTCTTAATCCGTCTTTTAATTACAATACATCATTCAACAATACAAGCATATCATGTTTCACCTTTTAAGTCCTATTTATGACTGAGCATGCAATTAGTCTCTAGATGCTTGCAATACATCAAACAAAACCATTACTTCGCATTACAAGTAGGTACTTGCATTCTAATCATGATAAGCATAAGAATTCTTGACTTCATAGTAATTTATCACTTTACCAATCATATATAAGACGTGGGTGAGGAACATATTTAAAGTACTAATTCTTTCTTATCTGTGGATAAAAAGTCTTAAAGCGGTCAATCGTTTTGGATAACGGATGACCAGAATAATACGTTGAAATTTATCCTGAAAAGTATCATAGTGGTCGACAAAATCTCAATTCGATCGACTGAAATTCCTCCAGAGAGCTAAAATATTCTAATCCATAAATTGGTCGATCGAATTGGAGAATTGATCGTCTGTTTCATTGCGGAGTCTACATATTCTTGTCCTATTTCATCCTAAGTTGTTCTAACTTTGTCCAAATTGCCTTGGGTAGTTTCTAGCATAATTCTCCTAAGTTACAAGTGAATATTAAGGACATGTTCATGTGAATCATAAGAAATGTGTATGAAATATAAAGAAATAATCATAGTACTTCATATAGTCTACACTTTAACATTCATGCATTTCATCAAACACAAGGCATGCATTATGCATTTTCTCAATCATAAGAGGCCTAAGTTTTCCTACATCTTCCTTCTCCTTGATAACATTGAATCAACAACATTCAGAGTCATATAATGGAGAAGAGGATCACCTATACCTACCTTAAATTTGGTTCATGATTTCCTCTTCTTTCTCTTGAGCTTCTTTCCTTCTTCCTTATGAAATTCCAGCAGCAAAGCCTCCTTCTTCTATCTGCCCTAACTGCTCTTTCTCTTCTCTTTAAACTCTTTCCTCTTTCATCTTCCTAATTTGTTGCAGCAATCTTCCTCTAATCAAGCTCTTAGTTCTCATCTTCTTCCCCTTCACTTGTTGCAAACATTTTTCACATTAAGGGGAAAGACTGAGTTTCCAAGGCTCAAATGAGGAGAGAGTATAAGAAATCTGGTTTGGGGTTAATTTATACGAGTAATTAGTGCAATTGTTGGTCCAACAAGTTGCCTTCTAGGTGGGAAAATGGGGTCCTCCTCCTTATTTCGTTGTAGAATATTACAGCATGTTATATAAGATGAAGTGAGCATGTACACATAATCGTTAATGTTATCTATAATTACTGCATGATGTTTGATTTCAGGTTTGTACCATCCAAATTCGAGGAGATTTTTGTCAAGCATGCTAAAACACATCCTAATGCTCTTACTTATGATGAGTTGAAGGAGATGCTTAAAGCCAATCAGGAACCAAATGACCAAAAAGGATGGTATGCACTTAGTTTTCTAATTTCCAGAAATTACGATTTGAAAGTGAATTAAGATGTTAGGAAATGATTAAATCGTGTTCCTCAATCTTTGTCTTGGAGGTAATAACCATTCAGAAATATAAAATATAAAGGTTTCAGTTAATGTTGAGTTAATTAGAGCTCTTATATGCAGGTTGGCAGCCTCGACAGAATGGAATGCCTTGTACATGCTCTTTAAAGACAAAGATGGGCTGCTTCAGAAGGATACAATTCGAGACGTATACGACGGAACCCTATTTTATAATAAAGAAAAGGAGAGAAAATCTTCTGCAAAGAAAGCCTGATTGATTGTTTCTATCCTTAGTCTTACGTGTATGGAATAAGTTCAGTGTGGAAAGCTGATTACACTAGTAAAAGTTTAAATTTGATATTGTGTTTCAAATCTGTCCAATTAATGAGATGTAGCTAGTACTCGTGAAATCAAGTCATCGATATCTTTTTTTTTATTTTCCATGCATTACAGAGACGTTATATTTCAGCCAAAACTTTATTGAATAGCCCAAAGTTGCAATCAAGCGATTCAAATGCAAGACACATGAATCCATTTTTTTTTCTTATGTTCTCAGACCGCAGCAGCAAATAATTGGTTTCACCTTTTAGATTCATCTTCCATGTATTGTATGCTTTTGCTTGGAGTATATTCGATGGAGAAGATTTATCCATTCATTGGAGGTACATTCTCCCAATGATCTGAAATTGGCCTTTTGTCACATTTCTTACCAAGAATTATGTCATCTTAAGCTTAAATTAAGGACAGAATGGTAAGTGAATCTAAACAATTAAAATTAGAAAAGTTCTAAGCGGATAAAATGAGTGATCTTTATATTTATATTAACACTTCTTATATATGGACTACTGCTAATTTTTGTTTTAACCAATCTATCACATGGACCACTTAAATATAATTTTTAATATAAACTATGTGAAAATTTGAACCTCTTAAAGAAACGGACATGTAGAAGGTGAGGTGAGAGGAAAGAATCAACTGATTTAAAATATCAATAAAACACAATGAAATGGTGGATGCGATTTGGGGAGCTTTCAAAAGGTTGCCCGAAGATTTTTGCCTTTTTTTCTCTTATAACGGAAGTTTGTTCTCATATATTTTATTGTACGTTATTACATGGACTAACTCAGAATAAAAAGATAAGGGGTTAAAATATAAAAAAGCAAAATATTGAAAATTAAGGAGGACTAAAATAATAAAAGACATTAACAAAGTTTGAATTCAAGGCCTATTCTATAAATATAGACAAAAATTACTTAATCACTTAAGATACTACATAATTATATTATTTTCTTAATTTTTTTGTATTTATTAATTTTAATTATTACTATGCACGTATATATATATATATATATATATATATATATATATATATATATGTATACATATATATATATACACACACTAAAAAATTATGATTGGAGGGCCGTTAATTTCAACTATTACATGATTGACCTTTAATTTTTATTTAAAGTTGGGTGACTTAAAGTGTATTTTGTGTTGACATTTTCTTATACTCCCAAACATAAGAAACTGGAAAAGAAATGAATTATTTTTTTCGAAACAAATGCAACCTGCAAATATCAAAATCCATTAAAGAAACCTATTATAAAGTCCAAATACCCATGAAATATTTAAGCAAGCTTCAATTATTAAGACATGCAAGTAACTTGTTAAAGTCCAAATACCCAATTAATGAACATCTTTTTAATGATAATAGAGGTTAAGAAAATAATTGAACAAACAAAAGTTAACAAACAAATTGGTAAAGTGAAAAACATGTTTTTATAATTAAAGGGCAAATGTGAAAATATCTAAACAAAAAAGGACCTAATACATGTAATCATTGCATTTTTGTAAATATAATTTAAAGTGCATATGCAAAGTAACTATTCTCAGACATGGCTATGTTGAGTATGTTTTAAAAAAAAAGGTAGCAAAGTCCATCTGCGATATTGTGTGATAAATTAAAATTATTAAACAGTGTGGCCTTGTAGTCCAACGGGTTAGGTCATGTCTAATTTTTGGCCACATTCGTATCATTAATTAATGTGATAGAACTGATCGACCTCTCTACATTGTGGCCGGCCTTGTTGAGCCTAGCTTGTCTATTGGTAAACTAGATGTTGACAAACGGATCGCATCGACTATGCATGTTATGTCCAGGTGGGTCATGCTCTCTGCCTAAAATGCCTTGCATCACGCCGGCACAAATCAATTTTTTTTTCTCAACACCAAAAGAGGGAAGATAAATTTAAATTATTGGGTGGTCAATTTTTTTAAAAGGAATGAATTGTGATGTGTTATTATTAAATTTATATTTAAATAAATAATGATGGTAAATGAGGAGCTAAATTAAATCACACCTTCTTTAGATAAAAGATTTTTTCCAATTAAAATTTGAAAGGTTGGATTGAACAAAAGTATTTTTTGAAACTTTTATATTTTACTTTAAACTATGTCACCTAATAAATGCACCTAAAAGATATTTTAAAACATAAGGAATAAAATGATCTTAATGCCGAAAAATTGTCAATTATTTCTAAACTGTGACAAAATTTAACTATTTTTTATTAAAAAAAGTTGTTTGCAAGTTTTTTTACTATAATTTTATTTTGATAAATTTACCATATCCAAGTACGCCAACAATAACAATAAATTTAATCTAAATATTTAAAATATACATATATTTTAAAGTTATTCATGCTATATTGTTGTTAAATTAAATGTGCTATCAACGAGTCTAAAAACTTAAGTATATAAGAAAATTATGATATCACGTTAAATTAGATATATTATTAATAACCTTAAAAATTTAAGTCTATAAAAAGAGCAACATTTTTACATTTATATTCTTAAATATTTTTTCCTAATAATTTTGATGAATAATTAAGGGATAAAATTAATTTTTAATACGAACAACGTCGAGATTTGAATTTAAGACATCTAACTCTGTTACTATGTTAAATTATATGTCCTATTAATAATTTTAAAATTATAAAAATTAATATTTTTATATTTATATTGTTAACGACTATCTCCGACCATGCTGACCATGCTTTCGCTGGTCGTGCTTATGAAAGGTTGGCTAGCGAGGCATGACTAGTTCGGATCATAGCCTTCTAGGTCAAGTCATGTGAGATGTTTAGCCCATGCTTCGAATTCCTTTTGCATGGTTTAACTTCAAATTCTAAGCATGGACAATTTTGAAAAAATTCTTCCACTGATGGACACCTTTTAATAAATTGCAAAAAAGTATAAATTTTGTTAAAGTTAATTATAACTGTTAAAATTTAGAAAGATTTTGCATACATTTAAAGAAGAAGCATGTTCTACGCATGCAATTTTAATAATGCGAAGAAAAATAAAGAAATATTATGAATTATGTGGAGATGAAAGTAAACGTTTTATATATCTCAAAATCAACTATTTAGATCAAATATTATATAAAAATATTGTAAATAGAAAGAAAACAAATGGAAGAACAGGGGTAGAACTAACATACATCTAATTGGATTTAATCGCATCCATATATGATTGTATAGAAATTTACTCGACGATAAAAAAAAGATTTAATAATGTGTTTGGTATATGGCACTTGTCTTTTTTTAGTCTCAAGTACGCATAGTTTTCTTTTCTATATATTTACGTCTGAAAAAATAAGATAATCAAGATTCAACTAGCAAGATTGTCTTGTCTAAATAAAAAAACATATATATATATGCACATTTTGTCTTATTTATATTATTATAATTATTGATTAGGTCAACAATTATTTACCAAATATTCTTTATTAAATTCGCAATCAAGCAGCTATGTGTTATTTGTTAATATTCAATCGCTATCTATTGTTCAAATATTTATTCATTAGTCAATTATTATTTATTAATTAAAATATTAACTTTGCCTGATACCATCAAAAGCTTAATTTAATTAGTTATTAGTGCAGACTAATTTGAACATTTCTATAAGCGAGATTCACTTCGATTGCAGAACAGTCGAATCAACTCGCAGGAAGTGTTTATCGACAGACATGTATGTTTGTGATATTATATCAAACCTGACAGTTTGGGTTTTAGAATGCTGCAAAATCACCTCATACTATTTCGTCATGCATGAAATTTATCCCAATCTTAAACGGACAAAAAGACCATATATTTAATCAACGAAGGTTGCGATAAAATGAAAATATTTTTTTCCTTAAGACGATCTCGAGTCCTATATACTTAAAAAATATTCATCAAAAAATTTAGGAGCCTCACTCGTTATAGTCAAATATTCGATCTGAAATGATACAATTTTATTGAAATAATAAATTTGAATATTGTTGGACAATTTAAAAAAAGACTATATTTAGTTGCGTCATTATTAAAAATCCAAGTAATTAGGACGTCATTCATCAATTAATAGGCTCACGGATTGATGCGGTCTATTGTATCTCTACAACAGAAAGGTCTGTCCATTGGCTTGCTCTCCTTAAATGGAAGGAGACAAGACCACCATATAATGAAGTCAGCTTGCAACACACCTACTTGCGTAATCAAATATTAGAATGGATGATAACTATATAAGTATCTTAATTATAGTGGTCCATTTGTTTTATATTTAGTTATTTTGTGTCGCTTCCAAACCACATCCTACGTATCTGCATCATATCGCATGGGTATTGAAAGAGGTGAGATCGACGCATGATGTAGACAGATCATCATATTACTACTTATGTAGTTGAAAGATTGCTTCCTAAGCGGAAGTAAAGAAAGCTCCATGCATGAAAATTGATGTTGTTAAAGAGGTACTATTAACACTCAATCTCACCAATAAATCTCAAGTTTTTATTCGAAATTGTTGGCTCCAATTAAAGAACAAGTCATCAGAATAAGATCATTCCGAGACAGATTGAGATGCTTGAGATATCATTGGATATCAAAGTCTCCAACTATTGTATAATTAAAGTTATAGTAATAATTTTATTATTTTAATTATAACCTTAATAAGTTGCCGCTAGTTTTTTTTAATTTTTTTAAAGTGAATATTTTAACATCGTAATATATATATAGTATAAAAATATTATATAGTTATAATATAATAATATAACATAACATATAACTAATATAAGAATATAACTCTACATATATATATTATACATATACTAATATTATTTATTATATAAATTTAATGGAAGTGTTGTCTATTTAACTAGATAGCATCGTACTATTTATCTTATTAATAATAAGATATTATATGTATGATAGATCTAACAATTTATAACAAACACCTTAAGAGAGAACATTTTATATTCATAATAAATTTAATATCTTACAGTGGGCAAGATAAAAAATACGACGCTACCTAATTAAGTAGGTAGCATCTTCATTATTTTCATGAATTTAATGGAGGTGCTACCTAGTTAAGTAAATAGCATCATTCTACTTATCTTATTAATTGTAAGATATTACAACTTATAACAAATATTTTAAAAAAGAATATCTTATATTTACAATAGATCTGACATCTTACAATGAACAAAATAAGTAATATGATGCTACGTAATTAAATAGGTAATATCTTTATTATTTTTATATTGAATTTAATAAAAATGCTACATACTTAAGTAGATAGTACCGTATTATTTATCTTATTAATATAGTATATATTTTGAGAGGCCAATCTAAAAAAAATGAAATTTTTTAAAAGATCATGCCGCCCGTGTCAAAAGCAGTCTAAGAAAATAAAAAAAGCCAAATTATTACTCTTGATAAAATTTAATATCACGCAACTATGCAATATGCCCATTTATTGTTATATCATAAAAAATATCTTAATTACTTTTAAATACTTTTAACCTCAGCATTGTTCGACTGATATGTTTCCCTCACATATCAATCAACTCATAATATTAACTTGCTCGTTGATTTTTCTTCCCCCGTTTGCAACTTTTGATGCAGAATCTGTATGAACCATCCAAGTGCGACTTACCTATCAATCTATCATATGATTAGTATTTAGTTTAAGATTAAAAATAATAATTTTGGAATCCAAATTTAAAATATTGTTAGATTATTTTTTAATATTTTTATATGCTCAATCGAATTAGTTGATTGTTAAGAACTTTGATGACTTTGGATAATTCAAAATATATTGTGTGGAGAATAATAAACATATAACGTAGTGTAGGATCTGGATGACACCAAGAGGGGGGGTGAATGGTGTATATAAAAAAAATTTCTCTAATTTTGTTATGACATATGAGTTATACTCGCAAAAGCATATAAATGCAAATATAAATAAGTAAAGAGAAGAGAGAGCAAAGAAAAGCAAACAAGCACACAAACACAATGTTTGTCGACGAGGTTCGGCTGAACTCCTGGCCTACATTCCGCTCCGGTCTTCTCGCACTCGAAATCTCCGGAGATCACTAACTCCTTCTTCAAGGGTGAATGCTCCCTTACAAACTTCTCCTTTCTTGTTCGAGGACAAGGAGACAACCTCTTATAGTTCACTCAGAACTCTCAATTCCTTCTATCCTGGATTCTTCACTCGAATCGTAGAAGAGGAATTAAGACTTTCTATCGCTCAATGCTCTCACTGAATATTTGCTAAAGTTACTTCTCAAGACTCTTGGGAATACATTATATACTCTGCACTAATGACATAATTCTCTCACTCAGAAAATTAGTCATTAATGCAAGTACAGTACCTTCACATACTCCACGATTGTCCACTGTTTCTGCCTCGATCGATCGTTCTCTAGGTGAAGTCTCCACTTGAACTGCCGCTTGGTGCTACGATCGTCCACCGCTCACCCTCGGGCGTCCGCAGCTTCAAGTGCCAAAGTCTTTATCCCTCAGTCAAGTTTCTTCGGACGTCCGCCACCATTTGTGATCGCCCGATCTTGACATGAGTACCTCTCTTCAACTGATCTCTGGTCGCCCGTTGATTCACTTCAGCCTCCTGTACGCCCACTCTCCAGTTGAAGAGTGCGGTCAAGCTCCTTCGGTCGCTCGCGCTTCATCTTCAGTTGACCGATCTTGACCTTCATCAGCTA
>LTAE01011599.1:0-15012 GCA_001647135.1 Pontederia paniculata | reverse complement strand
GTCAAAGAGCATATGGGTGTGATTCAGAGGTGAACCCAGGGTTCTGGTGTCCTCCCACTATTAGAATTATCTTTCTTTTAATTTCTGCATTTTCTATTTCAAAAATCCAAAAAATATTATTTTCGTTGTTTACCCCTCACATATTCCAGTTAGGGCTTGGACCTCTAGTGTCAAGCCCCCCTAACCGCGAAAGCTTGACCGAGGAATAGTAGTAATAGGAGCACGAAAGCGAAGTGTCCATGTGGATCGATACCTAAAGTACTCGACGATTGCCCTATACTTGCGGTAATACGAGTGTGCATAGGTTTATAAATATTAAAATTTGAAATGAAGACAATATTTACAGAAGATTGATCCTGGTTAATCCTCTAACCTGTGGTCATTTTTTATTCTACCCCACACTTCGCATCACTAACCTGACCAAAGACCAAATGGACAGATTGCTGGGTAAACTGAAAGAGTATACAAAAGTGATTGGTTTTTCACTAGATGATATAAAAAGGAATTCACCCATATGTTTGTATACATATAATTCCTATGGAAGAAAATTTCGGACCAAGTATTGAAGGTCAAAGAAGATTGAAGCCCAATATGAAAGGCGTAGTTAAGAAGGAAATTCTGAAACTTCTAAATGTTGGGATCATTTATCAAATTTCAGATAGTCAGTGGATGAGTCCAGTTCAAATTGTGTCCAAAAAGGTAGGAATGACAATTGTAAAGTCAAAGGCAAATGAGCTAATTTCTACTAGGACAGTCACTAGATGGAGAATGTGTATAAATTTCAGAAAACTGAATAAGGCTACAAGGAATTATCATTTCCCTCTGCCATTTATAGACCAAATGCTAGAGAAATTGGCACATCATTCCTATTTCTGCTATCTAGATGGTTTTTCAGGTTTTTTGCTGATTCCTATACATCCCTCAAATCAGGAAAAGACCACTTTTACATGTTCATATGGGACATTTGCCTATAGGAGAATGTCATTTGGGCTTTATAATGCACCAACTACTTTTCAAAAGTGCATGATGTCTATATTTTCATACTTCATTAAGGATATCATGAAGGTTTTCATGAATGACTTCTCAGTTTATGGATGATCATTTGAAGATTGCTTAGAATATTTGACTAAAGTCTTAAAGAGATGCCAAGAGATAAATCTAATTTTGAACTGGGAGAAATGTCATTTTATGATACAAGAAGGAGTTATGCTTGGACATGTGAATTCCAATAGAGGCATAGAAGCGGACATAGCTAAGATTGAAGTAATAGAAAGATTACCACTCCAATTGATGTCAAAGTAATCAGGAGTTTTCTAGGACATACAGGGTTTTACAGGAGGTCATCAAAGATTTTTCTCTCATCGCAAGGCCTCTAACTAAGCTGCTGTCCAAAGAAGTAGAATTCTGTTTCAATGAAGAGTGTTTATCAGCTTCAACACAATGAAACAAGCTCTGATTTCAGCTCCTATCATTCAGCCACCAGATTGGTCTTTGCCATTTGAAGTCATGTGTGATGCAAGTGATCAAGCTGTGGGTGCAGTTCTAAAGCAGAGGAAAGACAAGAAGCTAATGTAATATACTATTCTAGTAGAACATTAGATGAAGCCCAAATCAATTATGCCACCACATAAAAGGAACTATTGACAGTAGTATTTTCTTTTGACAAATTCAGATCCTACTAAGTTGAAGCCAAAGTGATAGTTTATCAGATCACCAAGCAGTGAGACATCTCATTTCTAAGAAAGAGGCAAACCAAGGCTGATTAGATGGATTTTGCTATTGTAGGAATTTGATATTAAAATTAGAGATAAGAAGTGCAGTGAAAATCTAGTTGCTGATCATTTTGTCAAGGTTGCAACTTGGAGCTGAAAATTAGTTGAGAACAACTCTACCTATAGATGATTCATTTCTTGATGATCATCTCCTTTCTGTAATGCAACTGAATTATCCTTGGTATGTTGATATTGTCAACTACTTAAATTGCAAGGTTGTCCCTAAAGAGTACACTTATCAGCAAAGGTTGAAGTTCTTCTATGATATTAAGTAATTACTGGGATGAGCCTTTGCTGTTTAAGAAGTGTCCTGATGGAGTTATCAGAAGATGTGTGCCACAAACAGAAACAAAGAAGATTTTGCAAGAATGTCACTCTTCACCATATGGAGGACATGGAGGCACCAACAAGACAACTGCTAAGGTCCTCCAATCTAATTTCTACTGGCCTTCTCTATTCAGGGATGCATTCATGTTTGTCAAGGCTTGTGATGCTTGACAAAGATCAGGAAACATCTCGAAAAGGAATGAGCTACTTCAACACGGTATCCTAGAAGTAGAAATTTTTGATGTATGGGGAGTGGACTACATGGGGCCATTTCCTAGCTCATTTGGATACAAGTATATCTTGTTAGTTGTGGATTATGTCTCTAAATGGATTGAAGTCATCCCCACAGTTGTTGCAGATTCTAAAGCAGTTATCAAATTGTTCAAGGATATCATATTCCAAAATTTGGAACTCCTAAAGTAGTTATCAGTGATGGTGTGAGTCATTTCATTGAATGAAGTTTTGAGAGCTTACTGAGAAAATATGGGGTTAATCATAGAGTATCAACACCTTATCATCCTCAAACAAATGGGCAAGCAAAAATCTCCAATAGGGAAATCAAGACAATTTTGGAGAAAATTGTTTCAATTATAAGAAAAGATTGGAGCAGTAGACTCAATGATACACTATGGGCCTACAAGACATCCTATAAATTACCAATTGGTACTACTCCTTATATATTAGTCTATGGAAAGAGTTGGCATCTACCAACTGAGTTGGAACACGAAGCTTATTGGGTTGTGAAAACACTGAATTATGATATCAAGGAATGTGGGCAGAAAAGATTACTACAACTGAATGAGTTGGATGAAATTCGACTAGATGCATACCACAATTCTGAGTTCTACAAGCAGGGTGTTAAGAGATGGCATGACAACAGAATTCTGAAGAGACACTTCAAAGAGGGAGATTCAACACTCTTATACAATTTTAGATTGAAGATATTTCCAGGGAAGTTGAGAACCGTATGGTCCGGCTCATTCAAAGTTCATAAAGTATATCCTCATGGGGCAGTATACCTAGAGAATGATAATTCTGAAATTTTTGAGGTCAATGGTCAAGGACTAAAACTATACAATTCTGGAGATAAAATTTCTGAAAAAGAGATTGTGGAATTATCCAATCCCCATGGAATTGAAATATGAAATTCAATGTAACCATGTCTAGCCTAGGACATTAAACAAGGGCGCTTCTTGGGAGGCAACCCAAGCTTTTAGTTAATCATTTTTCCTCTTTTTGTTTTGTTCATGCACAGATGCAGGAATTAGGAGCTGAAGTTGAGTTCACATCAGAAAAAAAAAATCAGAAATCAAGAGATATCGATTGTTCAAAGTGCAGAATTAAATCATAGCAGAATGAGCTCCACAATTTAGTATCAGCTAAAATTTAATTGATGAAGAGGGGAGTATTAGTTTTCATATCTTAAATTCCCTTTGATTCTTTTTGATACTCAACAATTTCTTGAGAAAAAGAAAATCCAAGATCTCACTTTAATTATCATGTGCAGGAAATGAATGCAAGGATCAATTTTCGAGCTTGATTCCTTGTTGCTGATTGATGTTAAAAGGCATGCAATGAAGTAATACCATAAATAAGTTGTAGAGAGAAGAAGAAAAGAATAGGAAGTAAGCTAACGGTCGAATTTGGGAGATTTTAAGTTGAACCAGACATGATAAAGCTGAACCGGCCGACCCAATTTCTCCCTATAAATGAAATAACCATATTCATTTCCCTCTTCTCCTCATTCTCAAAGACTGAAGTCCCTCGCTTCTCTGCTGCTCGAGTCCACTCCTCTTGCTGACCGACGCTTCAAGGATCCTCCCCCACCAATAGCTCTAGCTGATCACGGTGGAAACTTCCAGCTCGGTAACCCTATTTCTTCTCCCTTTCTTTTTCCTCAGTATTTTCTGTCCCATTTTCTCCATCCCCTTCGCATTCCTTCCCTCACCATTTCTACCTCCATTTCATCACAAAACTCATCCTCTACTTCCCTCGTGCCTACCGATTCCATCAAACTAGAGACGCCTCCCTAACTCTAACCCTAACTGCACATGGAGTCGTCGAGAGTGATTCAATGCTACCGCCGAAGGAGGACAAGGAGGATTCCACTTGCAGTGGACACTTCAATCCAACCTGAGCCAGTGGAAGTTGTACCTACACATGAAGATGCTGAAGAGACTATAGTGGTTGCTAAGACATTAGTGACACTTGTTGTGGCCACTGAGATTGAGATGGATGTCCCTGCTACTCAAGTTATTGAAGACACTGTTGCACAAGTTACTGAAAACATTGTTGCATAAGTTGATCCAGCTGCACCTACTCATCAAACAGCTCCTGAAGTCAATCCGAAACTAGCAGAAGCTCAAGTAGCAGAATTGCTGGATTTCCTGACCCCCTATACTGAATTACCTCAGCCAAACGGTACCTATACCCGATGCGTGCTAATTATACATATAAAATAGCTAGCAAGTGCACTAGTTGTATCAAGTAACAAAGTAAGTGAATAGGGTGTCGATCCCACGAGGAATTTATTCTATCAATATCTAACACAATATTTTAATGAGAGGGGTACATTGAGTGTGATGAATTTATTGATTATGAAATTAAAAATTAAAAAATGGTAAATATTTAACAATTAAGTGTCAAAATGATGACTTGAGCACTGGACCTGGATGAATAAATAAGAGAAATATGAGTTTTAATAAATCAATTTAGGTTTTAATCTTTCTCAAGAGAATTATGTTTTACTGAAATTAGATGTCCTATCTAGGATGCATCTACTAAATCAAATCTAATAAGATAATCGTTCCTATCCACGATGACAACTCTCTTATTAGGGTTTTGAAATGCATTAAGTTATAAAACCTAGACTATGAATCGTTCCTATCCAGGATGATAATTCCACAGATCTCACATCCAACATTCCTATCCAGGATCACATCAGATGTGGCATGCAATGTATAAAGAAAAATAATTTTCTAAATCCAATGCCTTACAAATAAATTATTATCCAAGATGCTAACTCATTCAAAATCATTAATCAAGAAAATATTTCATAAGAATCCAACAAAGCATGCACAAGAGATAGGAAAATAACTCAAATTGATATTCACAAAATCTAGGAGTTCATCCTTTGTATAGATAGGAGAAGATACAAGAATTATTACAAATAAAACAACACATAATAATTACACCTTGGGTTTCTTGACGATCGTCAATCCTGCAGCACTTCGTCTCCTTCTTTAAGTTCTCCCAAGCTCCAAACATCCTTTTCTCTAGGGTTTTGGGTGTTATTTATAGGGATGGAGAGGCATTGGAATGATAGAATTCGTCCAAGATTAAAATAGGGTTGATAGGAGATCAGAATCGTCCAAAAATCCCTTAAAAATACATTTATATACAAAAACCCGCAAACTGTCACGACCCGTGACAAAAGT
This sequence comes from Pontederia paniculata, assembly GCA_001647135.1. NCBI lineage: Eukaryota > Viridiplantae > Streptophyta > Magnoliopsida > Commelinales > Pontederiaceae > Pontederia > Pontederia paniculata. The sequence continues at coordinate 9,476 of LTAE01011599.1, read as the reverse complement.
GTCACGGTCGTGACCGAATACTTCATACTCTGGAATTTTGTCACGGCCCGTGACAGAAGTTTCACGGTTGTGACCGAATGATGATGCACATGTCACGGCCCGTGACAAAATGTGTCACACCGAAGAATGGTGTCATGGCCAACATGTCACGGCCCGTGATCTGGGAATCACGACCTTGATAGCTAGGCTCAGTGCGTCACGCCTGCGACCTAGTCGACCGAACAAATCTCTAAGTCGTCACGGCCCGTGACATACACGTCACGGCCGTTACTGAAGCTATCTCCCTTGATGTAACAGCCTGTGAACGAACATCACGGCCCGTGACAGTTCATCACGACCCGTGATGAATCAATTTTCCCTTTGTTCTTTGATCCTTCCTCCGCCATGCATCCAACAGCCCCTCGACATATAGAAAATACACGTTTTGTAGATGTTGACTCTTAAGTAAGATAAAATAAATAAAATATGAAATATGCTTGATTATGCTGATGAAATGTATGTAAATTATGCTTAATATACACTGGAAAATATGACTAAATGAGCAATTATCAATACCCCTGCGGCTACCGCCCAACATCCTGAAGAAACCCCTGCCCAAGTGATCCTTGAGCCATCTCCATTTGGATTCCGAGCACCACACATGAGAGTGGCACCACCACCTAAGGGCAGACTAGTGCCATTAGAGGAAGACATAGGGAAGAAGAGAAAATTGTCAAGGATGCTGAAGATTCAAAGAAGAAACTTCACAAAGGGGACTGCTCTAAGAAGGACACACCAACTGAGGACTAGGAGCAGGACTTTGTTGAGCCAATTCATGACACTACTGAAGCTACACCAAACCCTGAACCTGCCATGTCACCTCCACTAGTCCATGCCACAAATGCACCAAAAGCACCAATGAGGAGAAGAAAAATAGTGGCTTCGAAAAAGAGAACCCCAACGCATTCAATGGAGAAGATATCTGCAACACAAATTGAGCCAGAAGTTAACTGCAGCACAACCATTTTGGACAAACTGACTGAAATTTTGGAAGAACAACAGAAACAAAATGAAACTCAGCAGCAATTATGCCAACAAATGAATACTTTAGTTGCCAACAATTAGGAACTAGGAATGAAGCTAAAGGCAGTTGAGGTGACTCTTCAAAGGGTCCTCAACTTGCAAGCTGGAAACTAGTTGTTCCCATCTCTCCCTTGTAAACACTGTGGACAGTGTTCAAGCTAAGCTTGGGGGAGGCTATTTTGGTATAAGTCTCTACACCCTTTTTACTTCTTTACTTTTTTCCTTTTACTTCTTTATATGATGCATATGTATATATATCTTGTTTTCGTTCACCTTGCATAAATTTTTCTATCTCATTTCATCAATTGCATTCCATATGTATATACATCCAACTTCATCAAAAGTTTAATTTTTTTCCTTATATTTTTTTATTTTTTTTATATACTCAGTGTACTTATAACATGCATCATATGTTAATATATTGCATATATGTTTAGCTCAGAATTTATCTATATGATAACTAATTCCCTTCAATACCAAGTAGCTCTAGCTGTTAGACTTATGCTTTAATTGAAATATCATTCAGGAGCATTAGTGATGAATTGTGTTGTATTAGTTTCCTTTTGTGGGCTACATAGATAAGTACCTAGGTTGGTAGAAAAATAAGATGTTTAACCGGAGATCAAAGCTTAGGTGGTTGTCCTGAAAAGAAAATCTGACCAATTAGACTAAGGTGCCTTAGGTGAATACTCGTGTTTGAACGATTGCTCACTTGGTAAACAGGGAAAGAACAATTGCATTTTGCATTGCATGCATGCATGAATAAAGAGAGCCAAGTCTGAAAACAAAAGAGAAAAGTCTGAAAAAAAGAAAGAAAAAATAAAAAAAAAAGAAAAGGAAAATGACTGCTCTCCTGAATAAACCAGAATCTTTATCCTGTGGACCAACATGAATAAAATCAAGGCTAGTTCTTGCTTAGTTACATATGCATGAATAAAAGTAAGGGTAATCCTTATTTATATGATCTCAATTGTTTGCCAAGTCATTGAGAAATTCAACCCTTGAGTAGGAAGCCATAGAAACCTGAAATCTAAGAAATTCAGTATGAGTACACCATTATAGCTTAAATTTGCCTTATGCTTCAATGAACTCTAGTGAGAATTGGGTATGGAATGTTATGAATGAGGTGCTGAAATTGTGGGGCACATAATTGAACTAATTCAATTTAAGGATCTTCTAGTGTGGACTTTAATGATTCAATCAACCAGTCCTTGAATTATGAATTGATTTGCTTGAGGACAAGCAAAAGTTTAAGCTTGGGGGAGTTTGATAAGTAGTTTTTGTATAGATAATTTTGTGCCAAAACACTTTAATTTTTTACTCATTCTCAGCTTAAATGTATATTCTCTCATGTTTATCACCTTATTTTCCCAAACTATTTGTATATGTGATATGTAGAGTTTTATACCAAAATATATACATATTTTGATGAAATTCCAATTCTCTTTATCTTAATTTTGATTCACAAATTAATTGCCCACCTAATCTCCTTTATTGAAGCAATTTATGAGAAACACGTCTGATTTAATAGCTCATTAGAAATTGATGCATCAATTGTTGGCTACTATTTTGTCTTTAACATAGGATATTTTGAAGCTGTCACATTTTGGTTGCATCTGCTATTTTTTGGGTTGTTGCTAAAGGGGCTGCCACCTCTCCAAGCCTCCCACCTTTCTGAAGCTGCACTAGAAGATTCTTTTAGAGGGGACAAATGGCACAATCACAAAAGTTGAGAAAAGAATCAGAAGGTTCTAAAGAAGACTATTAGAGGAAGAGCTGTCTGCTATGAAAGGGAGCTCCCACATTCTCTCCCGTTCCAGAATCTGAACTTGCATTAGGGTTTGGAGAAGTTGCACACATTGGAATCAAGGTGGAAGAAGATTTCCATCTGCTTTGGGGAATTTCGGGCAGTGGAGAAGAAGAGAAACTGCAGCTCAGAAGCTACAATTTGATATTTTAAATCTTGTCTTCTTATTTATGTAATTTGAATAATGTATTGTATGTAGAACATCTATATGTCTGTAATGCTGAATTATGAAATGTGTAGCTAAACTCCTTTATCTCCTAGGGATGGTGTAAATCTGAATGTAATCTGGATAACTATGGATTCTTCCTATTTTTAATGCATTACCAGTTTCATTTATATGGTTGTGAATGAGATATGTTGTAATGTTGGATGTTTAAGAGATGAAGTTGAGAAGTTGAATCTCTATTTTGTGAATATGAGAGGATAGAAAAATGCATCCTATTTTATTTTGATTTTGATTTTATGTTATTATGATTTGTATAATTAGTTGTGTTATGTCTGATTTGAGTCATGTTGTAATGTTGGATGTTTAAGTAGTTTAGTTGAGAAGCTATCTTTTTATCTTGTGAATCTGAGAGGATAGCAAGATGCATCCTATTATGTTTTTACTCAGACTTGTGCTATTTTGATATCTGATTTTTGTGACTGATTTCTTCAGCCGGTTTAGATGCAGAGGTATTAAAATGCTGAATAATCTAGCCTCTTTTCTGTAGATTATTGTTTGATAGAACAATAATCATAAATCCCCTTTAGAAATCAAAGGTTGTGTATCATTTTGAGCGGCAATGAGATTTCTGATATGAGTTAATGTATTCATATTGAAACTGCATGGATGCTAAATGTAGGATCTGGAATGGCACCAAGAGGGGGGGATGAATTGGTATATTAAAAACTTTTGTTCTTCTTAACTTAATCTAGATGTGTTGTGTTTAGCGGAAGCATGCATATACGAATATAAACACAAATAGAGAGAAAAGAGTAGAGAGAAGAACAAACACAAGAACAAACGCAAGGTTTGTTATCGAGGTTCGGCCGAACACTTTGGCCTACGTCCCCACTCCGATCTTCTCCCACGAGATCTTCGGAGTTCACTATCTCCTTCTTCAAAGGGCGAAGGCTCCCTTACAACTCTCCTTTCTTTGTACTGAGGACAAGGAGAACAACCTCTTACATGTAATCGCTCAAGCTCTCTTGGACCCTTCTCACAAGGGGAACTAAGGCTCTCGTTCTAGCACTCTCAGTGATTTACACAGTTTGCCAAAGTTAGCCAAAGTTACTTCCCAAGACTCTTGGGGATTACATTTATACTCTGCACTACAGACCTAATTCTCTCTCACAGAAAACTAGCCGTTAATGCAAGTACAGTACCTTCACCTACTCCTCCGGTCGACCTCTGCTCCAGCTTCGGTTGACCGCTCCTTCGGTGAAGTCCCCACTTGAACTGCTGCCAGATGCTTCGGTCGTCCACCGCTCGCCTCCGGTCGTCCGCAGCTTCAAGTGCCGAAGTCTTTCCCTCAGTCAAGCATCTTCGGTCGTCCGCCACCTCCTGTGGCCGACCGATCTTGACCTGAGTCCTTCTCTTCAACTGAGCCGGTCGCCCGCTGAACACCTTCAGCCTCCTGGACGTCCGCTTCTCCAGCTTGAAGAGATCGGTCAAGCTCCACCGGTCGCCCGCGCTTCGTCTTCGGTCGACCGATCTTGACCTCCATCAGCTTCCACTCCTCTATGGTCGCCCGCTGACTCCCTTCAGCATCCTGGACGCCCCATCTCTGAGTGAAGCTGACCGTCAAGCTCCAACGGTCGTCCGCCACCACCTGTGGCCGACCGTCCTTGACATGTCCGCCAAGCCTCCTGGTCGTCCGTCACCTGTGGCCGACCGCTTGTCTTCCTGGACCGTCTTCAACCGCACCGGTCGTCCGCTGCCTTCAGCATCCTGGGCACCACGTCTCGCAAGATGTCCGCCAAGCCTCCTGGTCGTCCGCCACCTCCTGTGGCCGACCGCTTGACATCCTGGACCATCCTCGACAACCCTGGTCGCCCGCTGAACTCCGCAGCCTCCTGGACACCACCTGCCTTGAAGACTCCTGACAAGCTTCCTGGTCGTCCGCCACCTCCTGTGACCGACCGCTTGACACTGCCGTTCCTGTATCTTCAAACGCGCTGGACGTCCGCTGTTTCCTCCACAGCATCCCGGACGCCCACTCCTGGCTTTGAAGATCCCTCAGGATCCATGGTCGCCCGTGGCACCTACGGTCGACCACCCTGGACATGCACTTCCCTCTTCAGCTTCTCTGGACGTCCGCTGTCTTCACTACAGCCTCCCGGACGCCCACTCCCAAGAACTGAAGACCAAGATCCTTCGGTCGCCCGCTGCACCCCACGGTCGACCGACTTGGGCTCGTGTCAGCACCTGACACCTGCGGTCCAACCCGACTCCTCGAGTCCTGGATGGCTGCCGCACCTGTGGAATCCTTCCGGACGTCCGCTCTTCCACCTGAGTTCCTCGGACGCCCGCTCCTCCATCTGCCAGTACTTTGGTCGCCCGCTCATTCCCAATGAGATCTCCGGACGCCCTCCCAAAGCTTCCTCTGACAGATCCTGGACGTCCGCAGATTCCCTCCTGGAACCTCGGACGCCCACTGTCTGCTCCAGACAGTCTCTGGACGTCCACTGACCACCTGTCAGTATCCTCGGACGTCCACACCAACTTCCGCTGTCAGTCCACCTGGTCGACCGCTCTGTCCTCTTCTGACTTCGGACGACCTCTGACAGACTTCTTCGGTCGTCCGCCAATCCTGCGGTCGACCCCACTTCAGCCTCCACGGCTCCATCAGCTGACAGACTCCTGGGCGCCCGCTTGTCTTCACTACAAGCCTCCGGACGTCCTCTGTCTTCGCCTGATGTCCTCTGGTCGCCCGCTCTCAACCTGCGGTCGACGACACTTTCACTGCCTTCTGCTTCGGGCGTCCACTGTCTCCATCCTGAGCCCTCTGAACGTCTGCTCTATAGCCTGGCAGTCTACCGATCGTCCACTGTCTCCTCCTGAGCCCTCTGGACGACCGCACCCCAAACATGTATAGAAAGTTGTTTATTGGGGTCGCTCATTCATCAATCATCGGGCGACCTCCTCATTTCAGCCTTTTCCTTTGGTCGTCTATTCTTCATCATTGATCGACCGGTCCTCCTCTGATCCCTCACTGTTCTTCATTTTCGGTCGCCCTCTTTACACCTTTGGTCGACCATTTGTGCCTTGCTCCTCCATATACACTCCCCTGTTATCGGACGGCCTCTCTTCTTCTTTGGTCGACCGTCTATGCTCTGCTGCTGCACATCATATGCTATTCTGCTCTGATACTGGTCGACCGCTTATATTCTTAGGACGCCCACTGCACACATATGGTTCTTCATGTATAAATTACGTATGCAGAGGCCGTCCATTTTCTTTAGCTCAGGTCGACCACTGTACTGAACTTGAATATATCCTGTTATAGAAATCAGCTCAAACAAGTTCGTCAGTACATGCTGAGTTCACTTACAAATTTGTGATCATTCAAAACATTCTCGGGATCCTAGATTCAACACTAAAGACTTGATGCTTGGGACTTGAATTGAGAGATCGATTTCATATTTTTGCAACTCCATTTTAGCCTAAAGATTAAGATATGATTGTTTATGTATATTTCGGTGAGTTATTGATTTGGACTTAATCGATTTGTTGAGAAACTTCATCTTCATTTGTCAAGGCCTTGTGGAGACACACTGAATTGGCTTTTCATGCTTTGATTGAAACTGAATTTTCAATGGGACCAGATTTATTTCAGATTATTATTCAGATGAAACCAATCCCTAGGAGATCATTCCTTAACTGCAATTATCAATCTTATTACTCCGTTAGTTAGTTATCAATCTTATTACTCTCGACCTTCACATCTCCAACATAAAAACCCATATCACACATTCTTCACATCACTTAGCCATCTCAATTAGAGTCCTATTTTTCCTCTCAACAACTCCATTTTGCTGTGGAGTTCTTGGTGTCGAGAATTGATGAAGAATTCTATTATTCTCTCTGAATTCTTCAAATCTTAAATTTTCAAACTCACCTCCATGATCACTCTGGATCTTGGAGATTTTCAAATTTAGTTCATTTTGAACTCTTTTTGCAAAGATAGTAAACACATCAAAAGTTTCATGCTTATTGCAAGAAATAAAGTCCAAGTGAATCTCGAATAGTCATCTACAATCACACACACATATTTCTTACCACCAAGACTGGTGGTACAGATTGGACCAAACAAATCAAGATGTATTAATTGTAGAGGTCTATTTGTAGAGATTTCATTTTTTGGTTTAAAAGATGCCATATGTTATTAACCCAATTGACATGAAGAACAAATAACATTTTTCTTAAATTTAGTTTTGGGCAAACCTCTAGCAAGATTATATTTCACTAATTTATGCATGACCTTATAGTTTAAGTGTCCTAATCTTCTATGCCACAATTCTACTTCATCATGCATAACATTTAAGCATTTGTGGTTAGGCAAATCATCAAAGTCAATCACATACACATTTTGATGCCTAAACCCCATATGCAAAACTTGTTCATTCTTATCACATACCAAACATTTATTTTGTTCAAATTCCTGTTTACCCAAATTCCTGTTCACATGCAAAGGAGTGATACATTAATAGTAATGTACATAACCATTTCTAGGAGCATGTATGTGGGCAGATTTTGTGGCCCTTTTATACATAAAAGCATAATTCTTTTGTCTAGGTTTTAATGTAGTCTTTCTGTTTATAACATTAGCATTTTTTATTATGAATCATATCACTTTTGTGGACAGATTTAGTATGAGACCTTGTAAGAGCATTTACATTCTTATTCATGCAAGTTGACTTACAAGAAGTAGAGGAACTGGTCTAGCTTGGATCAAAAGAACATAAGGCTTTTACAAGGATAGTTTCTTGAGACGCATGATTACTAAAAGAGTCAAAACCTAATCCTTTCTTATTCAAAGAACTCTTATATTGGGACATCATTATATCAAGCATCTTCCCACCATAAGAGAAGGTTTCAAATTAATTTTAACATTAAGTAGTTCTAGCTTCAAGGAACTAATAGTATCAACATGCTTTTTTAAGTTATCACTGTTTGCTAAAATCTTAGCATTCAATTCAAAATTTTGTTTTTCAAATTCAACATTATTTTCTTTTAACTTATTACTTTTCTGAACAAGACTATCATTTATCTTTTTAAGGATAGAGTATTTTCTAATCACAATGTTGAACTTTTTATGCAGATGATATCCTCCTCGCAGTCATCTTTATCATTATCACTATTATCACTATCACTATCATTTGAGTGAAGAGAGGATACCTCATCATTTTCCATGAGGCACAACAATGCTTCCTCTTCCTTTTCTGAAGTTGTCCCTTCAGCTTCACTACTTTCATCACTTGAGTCATCCCAAGTAACTTTTAGTGCCTTCTTTTTCTTGTAGTATGAGGAGCCTTTCACTTTGCTCTTCTTGTTCAAGACTGGACATTCACTTTTGTAGTGTCCAAGCTTGTTGCACTCATAACACTTTATCTTGGACTTGTCAGCTAATCCCTTCCTTTTTTAGTCTCTCTTTTTCTTGGATAGCTTCATGAATTTACTAAGCCTTTTCACATAGAGGGCCAGCTTCTTCTCATTGAAGTCTTCATCACTATCATCAGATTTTTCATGCTCATCTTCACTCTCAATCTTCTTAGATTTCAGAGCTAAAGCCTTCTTCCTTGATCTTGCTTCTTCTTTATGTTCTTCAAGTGACATCTCATATGTCTGCAGAGATCCTATGAGATCATCAAAGTCAAGCTTGTTCAGATCATGTTGTCCCTCGACCACAGTCCTCTTCATGTGCCACTTCGGTGTCAAGGACTTGAGAAACTTCTTTACTTTCTGAGAATTAGATCTTGGGTCGCCCAAAGCGGCTAACCCATTCACCACATCATTATAATGAACTAACATGCTATTTACAGATTCATCATATTTCATTTTAAAAGAATCATATTGGTGATTTAAAATATTTAGTTTTGATTCTTTTACCTTTTATGTTCCTTCATGAGTAATAACAAGTTTTTTTCATATTTTGTTTGCACTAGAACAAGAAGAAATTCTATTAAATTCAGTTTGGTCAAGTGCACAATAAAAATTTTTTTAGCTTTCCGATCTAATTTAATTAGGTTCTTAGTTGCAGAATCATACTCAATACTAGGGATAGGAACATGAACACCATTTACTACTCTAGTAGATAAGTCAAATCCATTTTCAATGACATCCCAAATGTCACTGTCCATGGAACATACATAAGCTTGCAATCTAATCTTCCAATAAGAGAAGTTAGATGTATTAAAAAGGGAAGGTCTAGAGGTAGATTGTCCTTCACCTAAGGTAAAAACATTTGATTCGAACCTCGATAACAAACTCTGTGTTTGTTCTTTGTGTCTGTTCTTCTCTCTACTCTCCTCTCTCTCTATTTGTGTTTATATATGTATATGCATGCTTCCGCTAAACACAACACATCTAGATTAAGTGAAGAAGAGCAAAAGATTTTAATAC
>LTAE01011598.1:0-15014 GCA_001647135.1 Pontederia paniculata | reverse complement strand
TCATGATGCAAAGAAAGTTATGATATGCTAATGATGATGAAAGTAAAGTTATGTAAGGAAAGATAGTAAACTAAAGATGATGAAAGAAAGTAAAGATAGAAAATAAGATGTGAGCATGATTATATATGTAAGAAAGGAAAGATATGTATGATGTTTTATGATTAATTATGATGATATAGTTTAAGTTTCATGCTTTTATTTTATCATGAAAGTACCTTTCTATTGATTGCCTTACATACTGGGCTTCATAGCTCATGTGGATACTTATTTTCCCTGCATTGGATCCTGCAGGTCGGCAATCTAAGATGCCATAATTACTGGTGGTGCATGCGACGACGGATGTTCGTGATGATGATGTTGTTTGCACATGAGTAATGGTCCTATGTCAAGTTGCCTCTAGTTTATTTTATTTCCAAATAATGTAATAGTTATTTATGGGACCAATTATGTTATGTAAGATTTTCACAATTATTTTATGTTATATGTAAAGAGTTTCCAATTGTTATATTTTCCGCATTATGTTGACTAGTCTTGTTAGTCAACCTTTAAGTCAAGTATCAGTATGATGTGTATCGTCTTCAAGTCCACATTTTTGTCACGTGGCGAAGAGTGGGTTTGGGGGTAATTACAAATATTACCAATCCCATTCGAAATATTAAGGACAACTATAAATCTCCTTTCCTTCAAAAGTCAAAACTATAGTGAATATATATTGAATCAGTAATCATGTAAGTAACATGGTAGAAGGTGAGATCGATCATTTGAAGTTGTTGATTCCGAAGCAATTAATTCCCAATTATATATTCAACTATATTCCATTGAATGCCAATTAATATCCCGGAGCATCACGAACACCATCCACATCATCACAATAATTAATTAACGACTTTGAATGGCTGCTTACAACTACTAACTATGAAGATGAGGGATCAGATCAAGAAGACCAATACATGCATTTAGTGCTCTTACCTCACTTTCAAAATTTAATGCAATCACTTTACCTCTACTTTTTGTTAATTATGTTTTTTCTTCTTTTTCTTGGGTGTTCACTAATACTGTTTAGTCCCTACCAGTTTGAAGACAACAAAACTTCTCATAATATTCTTTTCTTTTCACCATTTCCATTCTAGAGATGAAATTTAATGTGTGAATATGCCGTGTTCGTCCCAGTTGTTTGTGCTCATGTCTATAAAATAAATAAATAGCATCTAGACGTCCCGATCCGATTATGTCCATGCAGGGTTGGACCACTTTTTTATCTTTTAATATTTTTAAAAATTCTCATTTTTATACAATAAATTTTATAATTTATATCATATAATATAGTATTTTACATAATACTATTATAAATTGGTAATGAGTAACTATAAATAATAGTATATGATATTATCATATTAATAATTAATATACACACACTCTCTCTCACTCTCTCTCTCTCTCACACACACATATACATGAAAATCTATTTATTATATAGACTAATTCCAAAAATTATATTTGAGGAAGGATTTGAACCTGAGTTAAAAGTCTTGACTACCAAAAAAAATGCCACATGTAGTACGTATCTACTTAATAAAACGTTTAGTTATGATTAGAAGAAAAGGTAGTGTGCATTTAGTGTTTGCAGATGTGACACACCAATAATTCAGATTAAAAGTAGCTATTGTATATCATATATTTCTACTGACACAATCGATTTATTGAACAAATCTTTTTAAATATTTGTCTCTTTAATTATTTTTATATTTTCAAGTTATATTAGTTTAATTACTTCATTCTGACGATGTGATTGACCAATTAAATGTTTGAAAATTAGGTTAATTCAACGAGTACCACAAACTCCTCAAATGATGTTTAATATATAATATTTCATTTAAACCACATTTCAAGATTATATAATGATTAATGGTTAATAACAAGGCACAATTATTGAGTGAAGAAAACTTGCCCAATATGATTGTTAAAACTTAACTTTGAAAACTTTTTTTATAGCTAGGGGAGGGATCAGGGAGGTGTTATAAAGTTATGTTTTTTTATGATATAGATAGAGTAGAAGGAAGAAGAGTGGAAATTTTAATTTTGCTTTATCTAAACTTTTATAAATATATAAACTTTCGCATAATATATTTTTTAAGAAATTGAATTTCATTCATCACTATTCATCATTTTTTAGACCTAAAATTACTAGTCATTTTTGCTGTTTACATATATAAGGATTTACACACATTTTACTAGCAAGAGTAAAAAACAAAATGCATAGTATAAAAGTTCAGGAGTGTGTAACCTTTATGTGTCCATCTTTGATCCTTTCTTGCTATCATTATATATATAATAATATTAAAAGAAAAAATTGTAATCCACAACTTTGTCTCATCGTTTTAATTCATTAAAAACAAGTGTATTACTCAGTAGAGCAAAAATATGTTGCTCTCTATTTTTTTCATACTTTTATAATACAAACTGAAATAAAAATTTGATCTTACTTCATAATCAAACGAGACTTCGATTACGATGTGGATAGATGGATGGTGAATATTCTGGCCACATACATTAATTTGTTCTCCAATTAATGCCAAGTCAAGAAGAAGAGGAATGCATCAGAGAGAATGGAGAATAAAAACACTTTTGTTTGGATTGGAATTTTAATGAAGAGAATAGAGAAAAATGTTGAAAACAAATTAATCCCTCTTCAAATAAGAAAACAAGTAATCAAATTATTAATACTCGAGTGACCTCAGTGTTGAAATTTAATAAAAAAATGAAAATAAAATTGCACATATATATTTTAGAAGAGTGACCCACAATGTTTTAATTGGTGAAGTATATAATGTGTAGTACTTCTCACCTCGAGCTAGCTACGTGAACTAGTCAAAACTACTCCTTGAATGCTTTAATGTTGTTTTTATGCTAATCCTATCACATGGGGACGATTTGAATATGTTTCACTTGCGTTGACACACTACACATTTATAATTCAATTCTTAATTATACTGTACATGTACACTTGTAGATCAGATTCAAGATTAATAATTAATTATTAAGATGAGGCCGTCCCCGGAGATAAACCATACATCATTCAATTAATTACTTGTATTCTGTTAAGAATATTAATATAAAAATATTATCTTTTTATTGATTTTAATTTATAATATTTTTAATAAAAAAAATTAATTTAATATATTCATGATTGAAAATGTATCATAATTTAATGATTTCGTTCTAATCTGCTAGATGCATGCATGTTTGGAGATGAACTCATGAACGTCTCTTAAGTCATATATATTATTATGTATACTTATAGTATTTGCATTCAGAAGATCAAATTCCCTTCCAAATGGGTTGTTGTATTCAGGATGATCTTTCTTTTGTTTGATATGTAAATTTCAAGCCACCTCTCATTTATGTATAGCAACCGATGAACAACATATACCATGTCAAATGAAGCCTGACTAGGCGTCTTAAATGTATCATAGAAATAAAATAAAATAGATTGAACCGGCAAATATAGTTGACAAAAAGAGTTTTGTGATTTTATTTAAATTAAATTTAGTTTCATATTTATTTTATTAAAACATATCAATATCTGACCAATGAAAGGAGGTAAAGTCCAATCCTATAAGATAAGAATTATTTTTACTGGTTTGATCAAATAATCCATAAAAATAGTAATTTCTAGATATTGATCCAAAAAAGCTCAACACGACGACCATTTAATTAATATCACGTACTTGGAAATTTGAACGAGTGCTTGTAGATTAATTGCCTCTGACTTTTTAGCAGATGGCCGTTTATTTAATTTTTAGTATTAAATAACTCACACTCGTTTAAGAAGGTCTCTAATTTAATTTATGCATATCGTCTACTATAATTAAAAGTGTGACTCAGGCTAAACACCAAATTAGCCAACTTTAAAGGTGGGTCGAGATTTCAATTCCATCATGATCGATACATATAACTGTCAAGGTTGAATGATCAGTGTTATTTCTCAAATATTGAGATGATAATTAAAAAAAAAACTTATTAAATACAGTGATATCATTCATATAAATATTAAAATCTAAAATCTTCTCAAAATGAAAAAAAAAATACTTCATTTGTTATTTTAGTCAATTGCTCATTATAAAATAGGCTTATTAATTCGACCAATCAACTCTTAATAGAGTGAAGCTTGTAACTTATTATAGAGATCAAGAGTTTAAATTTTGAGTGTAACATAGTTTTTTTTATTTCTTTTATTAGGCCACTGGTCTCTTTTTCTAATCGAAAAAAATAATCTGACACATTGCGACCGAACAGTTCACTACAAGAAAATCAGAAAATTCTGACGGAATTTCTGATGGAAATTGAGGAAAAATCCGTCAGAAACAGCGTTTCTGACGAAATTTCTGACGAAGCTCAACGATCTGAAAAAAAATCGTTGGTAAACACTTTCTGACGGGTTTAGGCCCCGTCAGAAATTCTGACGGGCTTAGGCCCCGTCAGAAATTCTGACGGGCACCAAAACCGTCAGAATTTCTAAGGGATTTCCGGCCCATCTGAATTTCTGACGAGCCGTGAAACCCCTCAGAATTTCTGAGGGGCATCTGAGGGGCTGTTTGCCCCTCAGAAATTCTGAGGGAAATATAGTTCCGTCAGAACTTTTAAAAAAAATTAAAAAAATAATAATTTATAAAAAAAATTAATATTAATTAAAAATATACTATATGTGGTTCTAAATATTTAAAATAATATATATTTTATATATTCTGTAAAAATATAGAACATTCAGTAAAAATATATATTATTATCATTAAAAATAATTATATTGCGCAAAAGAAAATTTCTCATTTTACATATATTCAAAATACTACATGGTGCAAGAGTAAAATTCTAATTTTGAAAATATTAAAAACCATTACAAATAATTACATAATATTATAAAAAGATTACAGATAATTACAAAAATATTACAAAAAAATTATAGAATATTATAAAAAGATTACATATAATTACAAAAAAATTTACAGAATATTACAAAAAGATTACATATAATTACAAAAAAATTACGTATAATTAAAAAAATTACAAAAGAAGAATAGTGGCGGCGGCATGGAACAATCTCAAGCACGGGTCCCGGGTTGCTTTGGCGCGCCCTACCCCGTCAGTCATGTCCTCTCTTGTACTTTACTTGACTCTCCCCCGCTTGCTGCTTGTTGATCGTTGTGTTAAAAAATGACATGAAGGAGACTCATTCACAATGGAATAGAATGGTCTCGCTTGATGCTTTTCACGGCGTCGAACGATCTCAAGCACGGCGGCGTCAAACGNGGGGCCGGATCCTGGCGCGCTGTGGCCGGATCTGGACCCGCGCGGCCGATCTCGTCGCCGCGGTCACATGAGAAGAAGGAGGAGGAGCGAGGCCGGCGAAGAAGAAGAGGGAGAGGAAGAGGAGGGAGAAATGAAAAGAGAAAGGGAAAAATAAAAAATAGGAAGATGGGAAAAATAAAGAGGAGTGGAAAAGAGGAAGATGACTAGGAGGAGGGAGAAATGAAAAGAGGGGAGGAGGGAAAAATGAAAAGAGGAATGAAAAATGTGAAGAGGGAAAAATGAAAAAGAGGAGAAAGAATTCTGACGGGCCAAATGGCATTAGTGACCCGTCAGAATTTTCGAGAGATATTTTTTCCGTCAAAAATATTTGTAAATATTTCTGAGGGATTTTTTTCCGTCAGAAATTTTCGTAAGAAATTTAACTTTTTGTTGTAGTGGTTTAAACTATTAGCATCTCTCCATTGATAGATGGTTATGGGCATCTCTTTACTTCTACTCGTTGCGGCATGTATATGTTATACGGGCGACAAAGTCTAATTATTTTTAATACGTCCTTGTAAGATTGATTGGTGATTCAAGCATAATACTCTCTTTATCAAGCAGCCACGGAGCGGTTCAGCAAGTAGAAGAGAACCTTCCTTACAATACTCGTCGTTCCCTTATCAACACATTTTAAAGCTCTAAAAAAATCAAGGACTTCGTGAACATGATTGGCTCAAAGTTGTCAAAATGGTTACCTTCATGGCTTCAAATCCTAAAGTGGACTATTCCAAGATCAAAGGAACTCTTTAGGTCCTGTTTGATTTTTTTTAATTTGTTTGCTCCAGGGTTAAAGACAAATGTCCTCACAAATAATCTAAAATATTTAATTCATCAATCAAGAACATGTTCCTGTCACTAATTCATGTATTCTAGTAATAAATGACGTGAGTGTTTGGATAAAATTTTAGAACTTAGAATTATTTTATTTTATTAAATAAGAAGAAAAGATAATTTTATTAAAATAAAAGAGAAGAAAAGAAAAAAAAATTAAAATAAAATAAAAATTATAATAATTTATTATTATTTAAAATGATTAACTTAATATAATAAAATATTTCATATATTCATAAAATAATTAACAATACCAAATTATCTAGATTTGATGAATTCATTAGACCTTTCATCGAATGTAATTTATTTATAATATCAAATTAAGCATATTACAAAGTTTTTATTTATTTATAATAAAATAATTTGATTAAAATTTGATATAAAAATATATCAAATTAACCTTACAATCTCACTTATGTGCATATTTTAAATTTTAATTCAATAGTTTTAATTTAAAGTTAAATTATTTTATTTAAAAAATACATAAATGTCATTTCTAATTGTAATAAAATAATATTACTAATACGATAATCTATCATCAACGAAATAATTATTTAACTTACTTAGTAATGATGAAGATAATTATTATTTATTAACAAATATGACCATTTTGCAATTTTAAATTTTTATATGTTTATTAAATAATTTTAAAATTTATAAAGTAATTAGAATAGTAAATAAAGTAACAAAAGTTATTATATTTTATGATTAAATAGTTTTTATATATTTATTAACAAATAAGTTATCATGATTTACTAATAAATAATAAATAATATAATCATACACCAATAATTAAATTATATACAAGCCTAAAAGTAAGTGGACCTACTTTTATGCCTATGCATAAGGACAAAAAAAAGAAAATGGTTCTTGCCATTTGCTAGAACCAATCAACTTCTTGCTAGAAGTAAGAACTTGAAGGAAGGAATCAGCAAGGATTTGGAGCGTTGACCAGAACTTTGGTTCTGGTGGGTTTCGCAAAAAAATGTGGTTGTGTTTGGCAAAACCAGCAGGAACTAAGGCTAGTTTTGGCCCTAGTTCCCGCATTCAAACGGAGCCTTTGAGTATAAGATAAATTAATCCTAATACAAGGAGATAAATCTAAGATATGATAGAAGATAAAACTAAACATGATCTCCTAAATCAAATTGATTAGATTATCCTTATCAAGATTAATCTCAAACATATTCCCCCTTAATCCTGACATCGTGTATTTTCAACAAGTAGAGCATGATTGCTAGCTTCACCATCTTGGCTCTACGTAACCAGATGACTCGATCAATATCATTGCTCCTCTTCTTCCACATATGAAAGACTAGCTTTCTCGATATCTGGTCTACTTTTGCACTCAGATGCATAGTGCCCCATCTTATTGCATTTGAAGTACTTGATGTGACTCTCATCACGACCACCTCTGCTTGAGCCATCTTTATCATCCTTGCTTGAGAATTTGCCATGTCGGCTTCTCTAACGACCTCTACCACGACCTCGACCTCCTTGGTCCTCACTGCCACCTGCACTAGGATTTGAGGTTTTGTCCTTGTTATTTGATGACACATTATCGCCACCATTCTTTTGTCGTGTCTCCCACTCGACCTGAGTGAGCAAAAATTGCCCACTTTCATTTCTAGCAAAGGCACACTAACATGTGCGCTCCTCCCATGTCTTCAGTCGTCCAATTGCTTATTCAAATGGCATGGTATTGAGGTCGTAGAATTGTTCAATACAAGCGATGATAGAAAAGAACATGTCTGGCACGCTGTTGAGCAACTTTTTCACTAGTGCAGTATCATTCAATGTCGAGCTCAAGTTGATGTATTTTGTTGACATACCATCCACTTGCCAGCATACTCGTCCAAGGTCTCTCCCTCCTTCATCTGCAACGCGTCGAATTCAATCTTCATATTTGAGAGGCGTGCCGCCTTGACGCGATCAGCTCCGACAAATCTCGTCTTAAGGCTGTCCTAGAGCTCCTTAGTCGTCTTCTTACTAGCTACCTCCAAAAGGATATCTTCTGGGAGAGTTTGGAAAAGATACTCCCTTGACAACTTGTCTTTCTTGACGTCCATGGTTGTTCCTTCCTTCGGTTCTACTGCTTCCCAAATGCCATGGGCATCGATCAAGACCCCTACCTTGATTGCCCCAGTGGTGTAGTTGGTTGTCGTCAGTTGCGGATAATAGAATGACATTCCACCATCCTTAACTGTCAAAGCATGGGGAACTATCGACATGGCTCAATGTTTCGTCTGCCTTGCTCTTCCACCCGAGAGGTTTCTCTGCCGTCAATGTGGCCTTTGAGTATTTGGTGACCTCTTGCTGAGGTTGCACACCTTTGACCCCCTCGCCCTGGAGTTCTGTTACGCTCCTCCTTTCAGAGCCGGATCGGATCGGCTTCGGTGTCCACTTACCACAAGCCACCGCCTTGCTGCCCTCCTGACATGCATGCTGCCTACGTCCCTACACGTCGCTGCACTGTTTGGCTTCCTTGATGCACGTCATCGCTGCCTCCCTATGCGTCAACGTTGCGTTCCTGCGCGTCACCGTGTTGTCCAGCTTCCTTGCTGCATGTCGTCGTTATGTCCCTGTGCGTCACCGTTGCCTCCTTGCGTGTCGATGCTACGTCCCTACGTGACGTCGATGCCTCCCTTCACGTTGACGCTGTGAGTTTTAGATACCCAAACTCTAATACCATCGTTGTGCTCAGGAGATGATGGAAGCGGCAACGTAGCAGAGAAAGGACAGAGGAATGTAGGAGAAAAAAATAGAGGAGAATGGAATTTGAATAACTCACAACCGAGAACTATTTTTTTATTGATTAGCAAAGATTATCTATAATACAAAAGTTCAGCTTTGAGTAGAAGATAAAAACTAATCCTAATCCAAGAAGATAAACCTAATATAAGATATAAGATAAAACTAAATATGATCCCCTAAACCAAATTAATTAGATTATCCTTATCGGGATTAATCCCCAACACTCAATCCAAACGGGCCTTAGAGTTCCTTATTTGCTTGAATCATTAAGAAGTGAAAACCACTCAACCAGGTTTTCAATCCACTAAAGTAGTCTGTAATTGGCAATCCCGTGTGAATGCCTTTTGATAAGCCTCTACAAAGACATGGAAGCAAGCGTGGGCACCTAAGCAGTAGGAAGTAATCACAATACACTTTGAAGAAGGTCATAATTGAGGACTAGTGTTCTCCTTACTAGATCATACAAACCCTTATGAGGTCCAAACAGACACATTATACTGTAACATTGACATGGTCCTCATGCACGAGAAGCATCCTATAAATATTATATATAATATTTAAGAATCACAAGCTTAATGACATGAGTCATAGGTTGGTATCATGCCCACTATCAAGCTTTACTAGACTAGTGTTTGTCCTGGATCGCACGTTTAGTTATGGTAGGTGAGACTTCAAGCAAATTTTCTTTACGTACAAAGTGACTCGAACTCGATAGCTTCTCAAGCAAGGAGGATCTACTTACCATTCCATCCAACCTTCATTAATGAATTGATAATTATAAAAATGAACCAATGTCATAAAATGATTAATGCTCGTCAACCTAAAGAAAATTAAAATGTCCATCGACCTTAGAAAAAAAAAGTAGAAAAAAGGAATAAATGTCCAACGGCTTAAAAAAATCGATATCTAAAAATCTCTAAGGTAGCACACTACAAGAAATTTAATATTTTCTGACGGAATTTCTGACGGAAAAATAAGAAAAATCCGTCAGAAACCCCCTTTTCTGACGAAATTTCTGACTGAAAAAAAAGTAAAAAAAAATCTTGTTGGAAAAATATTTCTGACGAGTTTTGAACTCGTCAGAAATTCTGACGGGTTCAAAACCCCCTCAGAAATTCTGAGGGCAAAAGGCCCCTCAGAAATTTTGAGGGGCATTTAATTCCATCAAAATTATTAAAAAAATTAAAAAAAATAATTATTTACAAAAAAGGTTAATATTAATTAAAATATACTACATATGATTCTAAATATTTAAAATACTATTTATTTTATTTTACATATATTCAAAATACTATACTCATTTTAATTAATGTATACCACTCATTAATTACAGAAAATTAAAAAAAATACAGAATATTACAAAAAATGTAGAATATTAAAAAAGATTACAAAAAATATTACAGAATATTACAAAGGGATTACAGAAAAATTATAGAATATTATGAAAAATTACGGAATATTAAAAAAAATTACTTGAAAATTACAGAATATTACACATTATTACAAAAAATTACAAAAGAAGAACTCGGCGTCCAAGGAACTCAAGCGCGTGCGGTGTCGAACGAACTCAAAGAAGAAGAATGGCGAAGGACGCGCTCGCCGGATCTGCCGCACGCGGCCGGATCTGGCCACAACACGGCTAGATCCGCCGCGCGGCCGGATCGGGCCACAGCGCNGCGCGGCCAGCGCGGTCGGATCTGCCGCGCGCTGCCGGGGGGTCTCGGCGATGGCCAATCTCGTCGCCGCGAGGCACATGAGAAGATAAAAGAGGGAGGTTCTTCGCTATAGCCGATCTCGTCGCTGTAGAGCACATGAGAAGACGAGGGAGGAGAGAGGCCGCCCGCCGGACCAGAAGAAGAAGAATGAGGAGCGAAGAAGGAGGAGGGAGAGGAAGAGTAAAAAATGAGAAGAGAGAGGAGGAGAGAAAAATGAAAAGAGGGGAAAAATGTAAGGAGGGTAAAATAAAAAGAGGGGGAAAAACGTAAGTTGGGAAAATGGAAGTTCTGACGTCAAAAAATTTTTGACGAGTCTAATCACCCGTTAGAAATTTCTGACGGTACTAAAACCCGTCAGAAATTTTCTGACAGGTCAGAATTCCCGTCAGAAAATTTCTGACGGGCCTCCTCACCCGTCAGAAACTCTGATGGGTACCTGTCAGAATTTCTGTGGGGTACGTTTTCCCCCAGAAATATTGGTAAGAATTTTTGAGAGAATATGTTCCGTAAGAATTTTCGGTAAGAAAATTGAAATTTTCTTGTAGTGGCATTTGGCAAGTAACACTTGAAAATTCTCCGAATTTTCATGAGTAGTTTGATCTGATAGATTAGTTATAATTATAGATTAACTAAAATATAACTATGATAGAGAGGTTTCAATAAATGTTTGGATAAAATATGACAACAAAAAATATATAAATATATTTTCAATAAAAATAAAATTTTAGTTGAATTTAAAATTTATAGTAACAAAAAATATATTATAAATTAAATATAAAACAGAAAAATATCTTTCTTACAAAATAATTTTAAATAATGTAAAATTAATATCATGTATAATATAAATAAATATTTTATGAAACTTATTTTAATCTCACATTTAAATTAATAAAAATAATTAAATAATAGTGATTAAAAATTAAACTGAGATAATTGATAATTTTATAATTATGTTATTAAGTTAGCATAAAATTAAATATAGTTATTTAAAATTAGAATTAAAAGTTGAGTAAAAAAAATTGCTTTAGCAAGAATCGGTGGTTGGAATTTCAAGTCACCGAGATTTTAACCTCGGGTTTTAGTTCGATAGAATGAGGTGAAATCTAATGAGAACATTTGGTCAAGGAATTTTATAATAAAAGAAATCAGCGTATGACTCTTATATGTCTATTTAAATCATTTAACACTCATAAATTTAAAAAAAAGAGTCAATTACTTTAAGTTGATCAGATGGCGACCAAAGCCAAGCTCTATTTTTATATTCATGGCGAAGGTGGCGTATGAACACACTTGTACTTGTAGCCAGCTTTTGAGATAAAGCTTAGACGCGGCCGCGCCATGGACGTACGGGAGCAACCTCGCATCTCCAAAACGCTCCTGGATTTCTTCTCCATCTACCCCGACGCGCTCGGCTCGCTCCTATCCATGGATTCCGACGGGAGATCAAGTAGCGGCACGCCGTCGTCGTTGGCCGACGAGAAGATTGCGTGGCTGCTGTCTCAGATCATCGGAAACAACGAGGAGTTCGACACGCCCTTCGGCACGCGCTGCCTCACCTACGCCGATCACACTGCCTCCGGCAGGTGCTTGCGCTACGTCGAGGACTACATCGTCCAAGAGCTCCTCCCCTTTTATGGTATTTAATTAATTATGCATCCATGGCGCACACAGTACTTGCTATATTTTGCCTTGCATGTTGTACGTACGAGTTCATGCACTTGCAGGCAACACCCACACGGACGACAGCTTCGTGGGGAGCAAGACGACGAGGATGGTGCGCAAGGCGTCGGAGTACATCAAGCGGTGCATGGGCGCGGGGCGGGACGACGCGATCATGTTCTGCGGCTCGGGGTCGTCGGCGGCCATCAGGCGGCTGCAGGAGGTGATGGGGATCGCCGTGCCTTCCGTCATAAGGGACAGGGTGGCGGGGTGCCTGAGGGACGAGGAGCGCTGGGTGGTCTTCGTCGGCCCCTACGAGCACCACTCCAACTTCCTGTCGTGGCACGACCAGACCACGGCGGAGGTGGTGCAGATCGGCCTCGCCGCCGACGGCCACATCGACATGGAGGACCTGAGGCGCCGGCTCGAGTCGCCGCGGTACGCCGACCGCCCCATGCTCGGCTCGTTCTCCGCCAGCAGCAACGTCACCGGGATCCTCACGGACACCCGGGCCGTCGCCCGGCTGCTCCACCGGCACGGCGCGTTCGCCTGCTTCGACTTCGCGGCAAGGTCAGTAAAATTGCTATTATTCGTATTGATCTGAACCGCACGCTACGTACTATTCACATCAATGTTTTAAGTTAATTAGATTGATCATGATCCAATATGTCGACTATTAGATCATGGAACAATGAACTTGGACTTTTGGAACATGTCATTTCAAGAAATTTTGACTTATTTTGGTAATAAATACCATATAATTGCATTCATATCTGGATATGAATGGAATAGCAACATATGGTGGACAGGATTTTGTGATTTAGCTGTCAGCTGCTGACTTATATAATTGTATATCAAATTATTTTTTTATACTCGTTCTAGCTCTTAGTATTCATAGCTACTAGTATATTATTAATTTAAAATTGAGATATAGAATAAAACAATATTTTTTTATCAAATTGATGACTTCAATAATCGAATTCAAAATCATTAGTTCTAATAAATTTTAAGACACAATACTACTAATCAATTGTGCCAATTAAATTTAATTTAAAATTATATAATCTAAATTATATTTGTTATCAAAAATTTTAAAAGCGTAAGTTTATAAAAAAATAAATAATTTTGATCACTTTTAATACGAGCAATGTTCATATACCATATTAAATGAAATATATTATTAATAAATTTAAATTTTTAAATGTATAGAAAGAATAATATTTTTATATTTATATTCTTAACAATTAAAAATATTTTTTTATATTCACTTTTTGTTTATTTATTAGAAATTTATATCCATAAAATGTCATAAAATCTAATCTTATATGTTAATTCAGTGGACTTAAAAAAGTATTGGACTGTCTAAACGTTCATAAATTATAAATGAATGGAGTAAGGAGGACTATAATTTAAACATTTGATCACATGCACGTGTCAATGGAATGTGTAATTACTACTAAATAAATGCAATTGACCAAGTCAAATTATGTGTTATATCTTTAAAGAAACACAGGCAATATATATAAAGTCATTCATTTGAATTTACAAGCAAAATTTCTCCAAAGTACTTTGCCCCATAAAAAAAAAACGATTGATTTCTTCCAATTGACTTTTTTTTTTGTCATTACCATCAACTAGTGATGGTTGAATCTTACAACCTGGAGATATCAATATGGACATCAAATAGTCGTTGTTAAAGATATTTAAGATTTTTTTTATATATTTTTCATTTCTTATTGCATTAGCTTAGCTACCAAGGCTTATATGGAATAAATGTTACAAAATGGATTTTTGTTGTTAATTCAGTAGACTTAAAAAAAGGTATTGCACAGTCAAAAGGGTGGCCTGTTTGAACATAGTTAAATATAAATGAGAACTATTTAAACACATGATCTCATGCACTTCTGTGTAAAAACTACAAAATAAATGGAACTGGACGAGTCAAATTATGTGTTATAACTTTTTAAAAAAACACAAGTGATATAAAGTCATAGATTTGAACTTACAACAAGAAAAATTTTCTCTGCAGCTCATAATTTTCCCCATGAAAAATTATTCATTTCTTTCAATTGACTACTACTATTTTTTTTTTTTTTTGCTGATCAACTTGTGGATGATGCATGCTTGCAGTGGGCCATACGTGGAGATCGACATGAGGTCTGGAGATGTGGAAGGATATGATGCAGTCTTCTTGAGCCCTCACAAGTTCCTTGGAGGTCCCGGAACTCCCGGAATCCTGCTCATGAACAAGGCCCTCTACCAGCTTTCTTCTTCCCCACCTTCTCACTGTGGTGGTGGCACTGTTAACTATGTCAATGGATTTAGCAAGAAGGTAATTAAACAATTTAAGTCAACTTATATACCTTCAGTTAAGAACAATTAACACATAATTGAATGAGGAAATAATATATATATAGTATAATGTCAATGATTTTCTGATGGCACCCCTTGTCTTGTTGGATTGAGTGTTTGATAATTATTTAAAGTAATCTTGTCACACTCAATTTATATTTTTTTTATTACCAACTTTAAACAATATTGTTTTCTTCTCTTCTTTTAGTATAATACATTTTGATATAATCTTTGTTTGTAAGTTCTAAGTTTTCTAATATTCACCAATTAGCACATAATTGAATGAGGAAATAATACCTGTGAATTATGAAACACACACACGTGTGTGTATATATATATATATATATATATATA
>LTAE01011597.1:3704-15016 GCA_001647135.1 Pontederia paniculata | reverse complement strand
GAGAGAGAGAGAGAGAGAGAGAGAGAGAAGTAAATTCTAAATACACATAGCTGCCATCAACTAAAATTATTGATTTCATCCAAACACGTCTTCTGCCATCTAACTTGAACTATGGGTCTCCTGCAACAGTAAGAAACAAGAAAAAAATTAGTAATACATGTGATTTTCATGATATGTTGATCTGCAAGGTATAATCACTTTGAACTTTAGCACCGGAGGTGAAAAGAAAGAATATTGGAATATGCCATGCGGGTGCTATACTAATATTGGCTAAGAGACCAAATCATACAAGGAATTCAACAAAAGAAAAGGTTCCAACATTTTAACCCGTACAAATTTTGTCCCCGACTATAGTCGAGGTTCCAGTATGGAACATCAAAATTAAGCTACTCCAAAGGAAAACTCCCGGCCAACTCCAAGATAGTTCCAATTTTTGCAGAGCACTTCACAATGGAGAATGAAACAACCATGTAGAAAAGAATAAAAGTGAGTCATTAGCCTATAAAAAAAGCTAAAACCCTCCAGTTCTGATCAATATATGTCGGATGCACATCCGGTTCAGCAAAATGTTGGGGCAAGACATTAAATAAATACATCATGGGGCCATCTAATTAATAGAAACCTCAACTAGGAACTGACTTGAAAGTTACAGGTTTAATCCCAGGAGCACTAAAACCAGGAACAGGCATTGCCTTCTGAGCAAATTCAATAAGTATCTTTCGCTGGTGCTCGTTTGTATGGGGAAGGCTCGCACGTAACAACTCAACAGGCATCTCTCTGCTAATAGCTCTAGTTGCATCAGACCCCACAATTGAAATATTTGGCGACTGCATAATCAGCATCTGTATAATGCTGTCATATTTGTTCAGACAATACTTGGTGAGAAGCCCAAAGAAAGTATCAAATGATGCTTGCCACAGGGTTCGGTTATTGATATTATAGTTGTTTGCAGTATGAAGATCTGTTAAAACATCTGTTGCCTGATCAAGAACAGACTTTATAATTATGCTGGCACCATCACCAGCTGAACTTTCAAGTGGGCGAAGAGGAGGTTGTTCAGATGAACAAACAACAGCAGCAAGACAAGCACTAAATGCACTCAAATCCATATTGTGCACGCATAGAGACACAGTTTCTGCAAGTTTTTTTGTTGCATCTGCAACACTCGGGTCAGAAGATAAACCACCAAACAAGAACCTTAGATGGCGGAAAATGGCCATGCAAACTACCCGAGTGAGCTCATTTCCAGGAATAAGGAGGCGAAGGAAGCGAGACAACAGCTTGCGACCTTTTGAAAGAGAGACAATTCGGAGGAAAACAAGGTCATCCTTTGGGGAGAGCCCAACAGAATTGCCAGGTTTACCAGGACCCAGTGGATCAACAAGCTCAAGCGATGCTGCAAGCACTTCCAAGAGGATCTGCCTTTTCCTCCTCAGTTGTTGCCCCACCATCTTGTGGTGGGTTAACCTCCAAGAACCTATCAATATCATCAATATCAATCAGAACGCAGATACCATCCTCGATGGTTATTCTGGCAGCCAACATGATCTCTTGTTCAAGGGGCTTCACTGAGGACTTCTGCTCATGGATACCATCACCTGATGAAGATGGAGTGTCAACCTCGAGAAGAGGACGAGGCCTTCTCACAGAAGAGAATGGAAGCCTTCCAAGTGCATCAACCTGAAGATATGCATGTTGTTCATTACTACCACGAGATCGAGAAGGCAGATCCTTTATTGCTGTTGGACAGAATTTGTGATTTGATCCTGAACCAGCTGACTTTTTGGCAATGCATGCTTGGTGGTAATGATCATCCATATATGGATCAATGGAGTGGGTAGCAGCATTTTGCATCCTCAGAATGCTTTCTATCTCATCAGCTGACATGTACTTTGGCTTAAACTGTGACAAACTATTTTCACTTCTTAGGCTGCTGGTTTCTGAAGGCTGCTGAGATAACCGCATGTTCTGCCTTCCCCTTTGAAATGTTTTTGGCCTCTGATCTCCCAGATCAGGTATATCAATAACTCCATCAAA
The DNA here is from genome assembly GCA_001647135.1 of Pontederia paniculata. Taxonomy (NCBI): domain Eukaryota; kingdom Viridiplantae; phylum Streptophyta; class Magnoliopsida; order Commelinales; family Pontederiaceae; genus Pontederia; species Pontederia paniculata. Next base: position 12,979 of record LTAE01011597.1, on the reverse strand, counting down.
CTTGTTCATATTGTAGGTGAATAAATTAGGATGCGAGTGAGATAAATGGGAAAGAGATGGCTGTTGTAATCTCCGCTGTTGTTGTTGTTGTTGTTGTGACGACATTTGGGAAGAGGCTAAATGATTTGGGAGTGCCAAATGTTGTGGCAACAAGTTCGGCAAATGATTTTGATGTTCAGCGCCAAATAGGCCACCCTGGCTTGGCCAATAATGTATTGGCATGTCTTGTATTGAGAGGCTAGGAGGTGTAACCTGTGACATATTTGCACCAAAGTCCAAATCTTGAACTGATCTAACCAAATGATGCTGAGAACCAGGATAAAGGGAGAGATTAGGGCCAGGCATCCGCAACCCACGAGCAAGTGATGGAATGCTTGAATGGCGTGTGAGGTTTGCTGAAGGCTGCAACTGTCTACCAGGTGGCAGGTAAGAAGGAAAATATGACTTTGGTCCAAGGATAGGCTCACTGCAGAACTGTTGTTTCTGTTGCTGGGGAGAAGAGGATGATCTGTACAATGGCTTGGTATCCGCTAGCCAAGGTGGAGAAATATCTGGCTGCGACCACCACCTTTTACTTTCTCGAACATTATCAGCTTCTAATATTTGCTGATCAATCCAGTTCAGGAAGTCGGTTTCCTGGGTCCAATCTGCAGTTGATGAACCTGAGGACATTTGCCACGCTAGATAGTAAGACTATGGATACAAAATTATGCAGTCATTAGCCATTGATATTTCTTAAGGCTGCAACACATGTAACAATATTTTGAGTATTGTGAGTGCAGCGTACCAACAGAGGACAAAATCAAAATAAGAAAACCTTCAGGCATGAATTATCTATAGAGAACTCAAACAGTCCCACTATAAGTAAAAATAGTTTGAGCAATGTTTGTCTTTGGCATATTTGTGTATTGTTTCAGCATATAAGAAGTTATATACTCATATTATTATGGAAAGAATGGAAGACAACCAGCCCACGACATAATTGATGATCAATCACAAGTCAGTTTAATTTAGAATTGAACCCAAAGACTTCATTATTAAGTTACTAGGAAAACCAAACAAAAATCTTTAATTAAAATGATTGTAACTAGAATAACCAAACAAAAAAATATTTTATTGTTTCATTAACGAAAGAAATTCAATTACCACACAATCATGATATTTGAGTAGGCTCAAATATTCATATTCATTGCAATATGTGCAAAGAGAGAATAGGAGAGATATATGTCCTCAACACTTACTTTCTCTGGAAAAGGATCCCCTATCACCAATAACTCCTGCAGTCATTGGTTCGCTAACAACTCTGTTTAACTGAGAAAGAATTACATGAGACTTTGGTTGTACTCAAGTACACATGGACAAAAATCATTCTTTCTTTTGGGCGGGTAAAAAAGGGCAAAAGCATTCTGGTACATGAATATGAGAAGGAAATAGAAGCCTCTACCATAGCTTTTTTTAGAGAGAAAAATGATGGTCAATTGGATTGTTAAATATTAACATTAGATTAAGGCATATAAGATTATTTTAAACTGCTCAGAATTATAAATAAATAATTTTCTATTGGACAGGCCAACAATCTATTAACTGAAAAGAGTAAATCATATGAATAGTTACTGGAGTATCACACTTTATCTGCAACTTAGACACTAGCTATTATATAAAATAAATTTATAAATGACATTTTTTAGAAGAAAGAGGATGTCTGTCGATTTGAAGAGACATCCATAATAATTATGGAAACAGTGAAGGATCAATTGAGAGGGGATACTTACATACTATATACACATTATATTACATAATAAATATATAGACTTTATTCCATCATGCTCAGAATATTTCTCATCTATTTTGGATTAATAAGTGAAATAAATCTTGGAAAAGTGTATTCAGCTTCAAAAGGTGAAGACTTCACATAAGTTAACCAAGCGGCCACTAATATTTGGCAGATAATATCAACTTTAGGTACAAGAACCATGGAGGAGAACATGTTCGTGGTACTTAAAAGCAAACTATAAGAAAACTGCTAGTTAACATTTGTATATGTCAAAAATGGATCAGATGACCATTATGACAGAATAAAGTTAAAACAGAAAGGACTTTTGCTGAAAACAAAGCAGAAACAGGAAAAAGAACAGAACAAGAGTACCAAACCAAGGGTAATTGAAATAAGTAAACTTGGAAAGAGACTAGGATAAAGAAGAATGAGAAATTGGATCTAGTATACATAAAATAAGAGTGGGAAACTATCAGAAGTTTGTAACACCACATAAGTCACACCCTCATCATTGTAAAAAGTGACTAAAAACGTCAAAAGAGGACGTATTACGGCATGTCCTTCATGTATGCATACAATTTGTGTGCTTGGTTGCAGTAACAGACCCATGTTTGAGGACCTTGAAGAGACATTCAACAACAGAGCTTCACAATCCTTCCGCACAAAGTATCTCCTACTTTAAGACTACTTAATTATAACATTACAATAAGCATAGAAAGATAAAAATCAACCTTTGCAAACGTACTCATCAGATCATCAATATCAGACAACGAAGCTAGGACATCAACCTGCAAACACAAGATTATATGTTTATCATACTTTTAGCTTAGAAGACTCGTACAGGAGACCAGTAAGGAATTAAATGCTATTAGCTTATTCCAGCATTATTTACCAAGATAAGAAGGAATCAAAGGAGAGCAAAGAGTACAAAATATCTATTCGAAGTATAAACAAATGGAAACATAATAAAGGAAGAATTTTATCGTGAAAAATATCCAAGATAGTAAAAAAAAGGAACAAAAAACATTGAAACAAAAAACAGAAGATTGATTGGTCAATTGCCAAGAATTATTATGACACGTCAATGAACATTATGAGTGGAATGATTATAGATCACTACAAGAAGAGAAAGGACTTGACTTGAAGAACTTGACAATCCAAGAAAAATTCTCCATTCTGTTAAACTATTATTTGCAGCATCAACCAGTTCAGATGATCAAAACAAAACTGAGGAACAATAAAGAACATGAATAATGATAGCTCCTATTCAATGATTTAATCTTCCGATAGTATTGAAACAGCATCCAAATTTACACATTCTATACTGATTTCTAATTAATGATAAGTGTTTATCAAATAAATCCATTTAACTGTCGAATAATGGCACCCTTCCTCATAGAAGATAAATGCATTTCATTGGAGAAAAGATGGTAACAACAATACAAATGTTAAGGTATGCAACGTGGGAGCTATAATTTATTTCAAGTGAAAAAAAAAAAAACAAAAGAAAGTCACCTCCTCCATATCTTCATTAGAAGAAAAATTATAATCCTTGGTGACACCATCATCATCTTCCAAGCCCCCAAATTCAGGATCGTCCACAACATCCTTACCGAAGAATGCATATTGTGACGCATCAAATCGAGCATTATCTGTAGAAGTTCAAAACTTTGGCTAATTCACAACAAGGCAAACAATTCAAGAATTATTACAGACATGTAATGTAACTTTCGAAGATAGAACAGAATGTATGCTAATGAAATCTAAGAAAACGTTTACAGAGACATCTAAATCACATCTTCCAACTTTAAAGACAAACAATATGTTAAACATGGGAATTTATGAAAAACAACTATCAGGTTAAGCAATCATGAAACAAAAAGCAATGTTCGATTCTCATCCAAACTTGCAACAAGTAAAAATTAATCTCAGCGACAAAACCGCATGCATGCACATGCAAATTAGGCGTTCAAGCTCAGCATGAACTCTGTTTACGCCTGAAGAAGTAAATTAAGTTGCCCAAATCTCATAGCCAAGCGAACGTTCCTACAGAAATCTAACAAAAAGCTCCAAATTTGGAAGCCACCAAAACCCAGATCCTGCTATCAAACTAAACAATCCCAGAAACGGAGCTCATTGCATGCAGTCCAGCATGCAAGACCAAAATACGTCTTGTTTCACAGAAACAAAAGTGAAAAGCCATCAAGTCGTTTAACCCCATCACGCGAGCGACCGAAGGAAAAAAAACAACTTTAATCATCATCCTACTTCAACTATCATCAGACGCCCAACTTCAAAGAAAAAAACAGCAGATTCCACGAAATTACAACAAAATTATAGAAGCGTCACCTGACGCGCCAATAGCTACAAATTTCCCGGCACCACCATTGACAGAATCAGGGTTCGAGGAAGCCCTTCCGCCTCCATAATCGAATCCCCTCATCGCGCCACACTCCAACTAAACCAACCGAAACACTGGAAATCTACCAAGAAGCTCAGGATTTACGGCAGAATTGGGAAGTCTTTCGGGGCTTTCTCTCCAGCTTGCGAGAGATCCGAAGTCCCAGAGAGTAGAAGATAGAGTGGTAATGGCGTAACTAAATGTGAAGTAAACAAGAACAACACACAACAACAACAGAAGGAAGCAAAAAAGAGGATTTTTTTTGGGTCAGCAGGAGTTGGCTTGTGTTTGTAATAATATAAACTCAATCTTTCTCCCTCCTCCTTTGCGCATTGGATGTTGACAAAAGAGAGAGAGAGAGAGAGAGAGAGAGAGAGAGAGAGAGTTTTTACATGTTTCTGCTACTTCTATTGGTCTTTGCTTTTGTGCAAGTGGATTGATTCTTATTGGAAAGATAAATGTGAATCATGTAGGATGATTAGGATGTATGGAAGAAATATGTGAGAGGTGAAACTTTGATGAGATTGGATAATATTCATGTTTCTTTGTAGTAGTTTAACTCTAATGAAGTTTAGAGAATAATTGATGTTCCTTATAGTAATTGGATTTTGATTTAAAGTTTAGTATTTTCTAACTAATGTAAAATACTAAAATGGTTGTGTTGCTCATTTTGTGATTAAGACTTTATAGTTTATAGTAATGCACTATGCACATTATTATAACAATTGCTATAATTTATTTTCCTTTTGTAATTAATAATAGACAAATAATTGTTTGCATCTTTTCTAGTAGTAAATAACTCATCCTCCTTAGATCCTGAGTTTGAATATGTGGTGGCGTATGCAAAAGAAAATTTGAGGGTCTTATTCATTAGTTTGGGCAAAGTCTTTAATACTATGGTAACAACAAAAAAAATATTGATATTGTAAATAAATAAATGTATGTGCTATGCACATGGTGTTTATAATATATGCACAAAATATGTGATTTATTATTGTACGAAAGCTACTGGTATACATGACTATTAATATTTAATTAATTATATTGAATGTGTAAACCGTTGAAGATAATTCAACTTCAAATGATATTATTAAGCTTCAACTCAATCAATTAGTTTTTGCGTTCTTCAATTATCTATCCTCTAACCAATTGAGCCAAGTTCTAATTGATTCATATAACTTTTTTTATTGTGCTTAATAGAAGTTGTCTTAGAATCATGATGTATTAATAGAAAACATTTTATCGTGAAACTTCAATACATCAACTAGAGGTGAGAAGTTGTGATCAATGAGTTGCTAATCAAAATTGGTGCACACATTATGTCAAAAACATGGAAAGCCTATTTTGCCGCATATGACACAAATCTTTTTTTTATTAGTATAAAAAATGATGGCATCATTTTTTTTATGTCACAAAGTAAAGCAATTTACAAAATATTTATGGAATAAAGTATATATTACTTTATCAGATAAAAACCCCCAACGAATAAAGAAATCAAAATCTCAATCAACTTGGGAGATGATAATTAATTACCTCAAAGACTCGTAAAAAGAGAGCTCACAAATATAATAGTTTTAAACTTCCAAGATGTTATACTTTAACACGTCATTCCAATTTGATTAGTCTTTCGCAATAGAACAAAAAGGGCCATGAAGTTGTTGGGAAATATTTCTCCACCAAATCCAATAGAAGTACGCAAGAAGAATCACTATTGACAAAAGTTAGTGGTGGTTGATAAAAATATAAATAAAATATTTTACTTGTTATACTTGCATGTTTTTTTTTCGATTACAAGAGGCTCATAGCCTGGTATAAAAAAGGGAAAGACTAAAAATAAAAATGTATATAAGTCTCACTGGTGAAATTCGAACTCGAGACTTCTAGGTGGACCGCTCGTCGGGCCTGATAGGTGGTGGTATCACACCCTTCTCAAAGGAACTCAGATCAGGACCTAAGGCCTGGGAGCTACTGTACCATACTCTTGTTCCTCGAAAGAAAATTAGTGAATTAGACAATTCAGAGTGTGAACTTACAGAAGAGAGAAGAAAGAAAATTTATTTATAAAAGATTTCCGTAGTCGTTTGCTTAAATTACACGGACACTGAAAAAAGATAGTATACCTTTATTTGGGTGATGGAAATTAGCATAAGTTTAACTTTGGTGGAAGCTTTTGGGTTAGTTTATTACAATGATCAAACTCAAAAGAGTAATTTGCCAAATAAAGTTGTAATCGTAGTTTGATCAAGGAAGTTAAATGAGATAAAATCGTGCAAAGAAAAAGGAGAGGGAACAGAAAGAAAGTTTAAAAATGTGTTTCATAGTCAAATGATGAAAGAGAAGAAAAAATATAACAATTTAATGAAGTTTAAGGAAGAAAGCCATGTAAAATTGTAACATTTAAATGTTAGTTTCGAAGGGAAACAAAATTTGAAAATAAATAAACAATTTCTTTCTTTTATGTGTAACAAAAAGTTACGTTATATTATTATTATTATTATTATTATTATTATTATTATTATTATTATTATTATTATTATTATTATTATTATTATTATTATTATTATTATTATTATAAATGAATTTTTATGCATGCTCATATTGATTAAATCATGTCTATATCGTGCCACTATGGCATCATCTCGTGCCATATTGAAAAATGTATTTGGTCGATTCGGCTCGGCATGAATTCGATCGTGTCATGCCTTGTTAAATTGGATCAACTAAATTTTATTTATTTAATTTCTTTTGTTAATATTTTAATAATAATATAATTACTAAAATATAATAATATATTAATATAATAGTGAATAGTCAAATATACAAGTCAATATACTCTTATAATATTATTATTTATTAGACTTATTAAAGATGCTACGATAATATTATATTATTTATCTCCTCAATTATAAAATTTTAAATTTATTATGGATAAAAAAAAATTTAAAAGAGAGAAAAATATATAATATAATGTTTATACTTAGATAATATCTTCATTTTTTTATTTATTGTTATATATAGTATATAAATATATTGAATATTCATTTCACTATAATTTATAATTATCTTATATTTTATAATTATATAAAAATAAAAGAAAAAATAATACGTGTCGTGCCCCACTTTCTCGAAACACCGGTCTGACTTTGTCGCGATGTCGAGCCTGGGTCGAGCAGTGCCGACTAGCCCATCACCGCCTCCATATCTACATGGGAGGATATTTGAGTTGAAGAGCATCTCTTTTTGTTATAATTATATGTTTTACCCTCCAAAAAGATGCACATGTTACGTTGATATCTTTGGATTATTCATTATATAAAGGTTATTACAACAACGCGATTTGTCAGAAAAGTATGATTCAAAAGACGTGGTGATAAACTAAGTCAATCCTCTAGTCCAACTACAAGTTTTCACACACAATTTTATTCACATGCATCATATTCATCACCCTACCATGTTTGTTAAATCATGCACATTTTGCTTCTTGATAGCATGCATTAATGAAATAAAAAATAATTAAGCAGTCTTGTTAGGGGTAGATCGATTATTGGGCAATGGTCTACCGAAGTTGGTATAAATCGGTGATCATATGAGCTGAAATTGTTAGACTCCCAAACTCATTTAATGAATTATTTATGTTATTTTGTTGCTATTTTTATTTGATTACGATCAGAATTTGCTAATACATTTTGGTAACTAATTTAATTTAATATATTACTTTTTATTGCCATTTTGTTCTACCCTCTCAGTTTAATTGGTTCAATCATTTGATTTAATTGGTCCAATTAATTCGGCCTGAATTAAAAACCTCTCCGGATGCATATCGTACACTATTTAATTCGATCTTTTTGGTTTGCTTCACCAACTAAACAACTAAATGTGAGAATTTTTTTATGGATCGATAATATTAATTAAAACTTAAAAGCAAGATCATATTTATCAACTATAAGCTAATCCAATGTTCAATAGCAGTTTTATGATAATTAGATCTGGAAAATTAGGTATTGCTTTGGGGAGCATATACATGTCATCAATATTTTTTTGCCTTTTACACTTGGTCATTTTATTTATAAACATATTACTTATAATCCTTGTTTTTTTTTCAATTTGAAAAACGAACAGCACATGTTCCATATGTTTTCTTTTCCGAATTTGTAGACGACATCATATGGTGATTTTTGAATTATTTATCGGAAATCTCTTGCAATAGAGGTTGGATTTATGTGAGCGAAATTTTCATTTTTTTTATGACAAAGGATTTATGTGAGAGAAACTGTATCGATGAAAAATATATGTTGGGTTAAGTGAAACTAATGACGCGAGTGAAAATTATTTCCCTTTCATATTCCATCGTAATGAATAAAATAAAATAATTAATGTTTTGACCTATTTTTATATTTGGACAATTGAATGTGAGAAATAATTTTTAGTGATACCGTATTATCTATCTTAGTAGAATATTAAATATGCGATGAATGAAAAAAAAATAAGAGAGAAATTCTTATATTCACTATACATCTAATATGTTATAATCAATAAAATAAATAATAAGGTATTACCTCCGGATACGTATATAACTAGTATTAGGTTGTGTATGTGGCAATTTCAGAAATTCGTTATCTATATTTGGCTAGTAGAAATATTGTTCGATGATAAATATTTTTTTATTGAGCGAAAACAATAGTTTGATAAAACAAAATAAAATTTCATCTGCAAAAAATTGTATGTAAAGTTTTTTTTTAAAAAAAGGTAGACTAAGATAAAGTAATTTCAAATATTTCCTCAAAGTATCGTCAACATATTTTCGGCATTCAAAAGATTTAGCATAGCACATAAATAAAATTCATTTTAAATTCAGAATACGATCCTACACACACATACACACACACACACATATATATATATATATATATATATATATATATATATACTTTTTGCACATTTTTTTTAGTGATACTCGTGTTCAAAAATATTATCCTCCTCGACTAATCTAATTTATTTCGAATTATATAACTAAAATGATAAAAAAAATTACATGCATAAAAAAATTAACAGTCTAAAAAATTTTACTTAGACTTGATACGGTGTAACCACGGCCAACAA
>LTAE01011592.1:0-10751 GCA_001647135.1 Pontederia paniculata | reverse complement strand
ACCGCCAACGCCGTCGGGGCCTTGCAGGACGCGTACCCCGCCGATGCCGACCGAACTCCGGTGTTCTCCAACGGTCTGAGCTCCCGCAGAGCCGATGACGGCAGGGTCTCGAAGCTGGAGGCCATCAAGGCCGCTCTCGAGAAGGAGATGGTCGTTCTCCGCGAAACGATCCAAAAACTCGAGGCCCAGCGCTCCGACCTCCAGAGCGACCTCAAGGACGCCCATGGCCGCCTCGCCCTCGCCAATAACGACCTCACGGCCGTCTCCGATCGGACCTGCCGCCTCGAGGGCCTACTCCGCGTCGCCCGTGACGGCCTCGTCTCCGCCAACGAGGCGGCCTCCGTGTCTGAGGACCGCGTCCTGACCCTCCAGCGCAAGTTGGAGGCCATCGAATCCGGTAAGGCCGACCTCCAGGCCAAGATCGTTGGCCTTGCGTCCAAGGTCGAAGACTTCGAGACGGAGATCGATGTCTCCAAGGCGGCGAGGGTGAGCGCGGAGGACCGCGCAAGGGCCTTGGCGACTAAGGCCGAGGAGCTGATGGCGAAGGTGAACGTTCTGGAAGGGAGGAACGCGGAGCTGGAGGCCAAGATTGGCGAGTTGCAGGCCGTCAAGGAGGCGTTTGCCAAGGCCAACAGCTACAAGGACTCCCCTGTTCTGTGGGTGGCTTCCAGCGTCGCCGCAGCCGCCGCAACTGTTGGCCTTCTGCATATTCGCCACTTGAAGCAGTGACTGAGTGCTATCTTTTACATACTTCGTGTTGGATTGTATACCTTTAGCTTTTAATGCACAGGCTCTTAAGGTTTCTTAAATGGATTACGTGAGTAGGTAGATTTGTTGGTGAAAAAAATCATGACAGGTTTTTCAGATTGGTTTCTTGTTATCCTACTGGTGACAACTGCATCCTGATGCTGTGACAAAATAGTTATGTTTGCAATCTTTGGTTGCTTATAGCTTGAAGCATGAAAAAATCGATGATGAATGAATTCTTGAAATGCAGGAAATGTCAACTTCAATTTCTTGGCTACATTCTTGCCTTTTGATATAAGTTCTGTTTGCTTAATTCATGTTTTATCTATGTTTTCTTTTGGATTTGGAGATTTTAGATTACTTAGTGGTCTCGTTCTTGAGGTTAAGTATCTATCTGATTGTTTGGAGCGTTCCTACATCTGATTTATTTGATAGAATTGTGAACGTAGATCCCCTGAAACAAAGAAGATAAGAAATCTGGATGGAGGTTTTCAATTTCTGATCGATCTTCTCTCGTCCAGGGCTTAGTTAACTTGGAAGAGTTCCTAATTATTCGCAGATTTCCATTATTTCTCACAATGGGTGTATTGAATCTGATTTCTTGTGCATTTTGAATGAGTTCGAGTTGGTTCCTATTTGAATGATTTGTTTCATACTAGTATTGTCCACTCGTAAATTTCCATTATATTTATGAAATTAATGTGACTGGTATTTGAATTAATATTTTTCTCACGATGGTTGTATTGAATCTGATTTCTTGTGCATTTTGAATGAGTTCCAGTTGGTTCATACTTGAATGATTGTTACATACTAGTTGTGTCCTTAAAGATGTACTAGGAGTCACAAGCAAGCAATAGTTGTCATGCACTCCGAGATATCTGTCACAAGTACCACTGAGCAGCAAATTCTGTAATAGTAGAGTAGTAAACTGTTTTCATAATGCATTTTGAATATAAAGAATGATATTAAAAGCACATTAACAGTGTTTCATTTGTATGAGATATTTTTGCTGGTGTAAATCTGCTACATGATACTTCGATGATGACTTTGCTGAGCATATTTGCCATTTGAAGCAGTGACTGAGTGGCATCTTTTACATACTTCATTGTTTGTTCTTTTAGTCCTTCTCTTTTACCTTTAGTTTGCAGGCTCTTAAGGTTTCTTAAACGGATTACATAAGTAAGTAGATTTGTTGGTGAAAAAATCATGATAGGTTTTTCAGATTGGTCTCTTGTTATGCTACTGGTGAACAACAAAATAGTTACTGTTGACAAACTTTGATTGCTTATAGCTTGAAGTATCAAAACTTTGATCATGAATGAATTCTTGAAATGCAGAAAATGTTATGAGTCAATTTCAATTTCTTGGTTACATTCTTGACTTTTGATATAAGTTTCTGTTTGCTTAATTCATGTTTTATCTATATATTTTTCTTTCGGATTTGGCAGATTTTAGATTAGCTAGTGGTATCGTCCTTGAGGTTTTCTTAGTATCTATCTGATGTTTGGAGCGTTCCTACTTTCAATATGTTTGAATTGTGAACATAACGTAGATCCCCTGAAACAAAGAAGAAAAGAAATCTGGATGGAGATCTTCAATTTAAGATCGTTCTTCTCTCGTGCAGGGCTTAGTTAGCTTGAAAGACTTCCTAAGTATTGTCCATTTTATTTCTCACAATGGTTGTATTGAATATGATTTCTTGTGCATTTTGAATGGGTTCGATGTTGGTTCCTACTTGAATGATATGTTACTTACTAGTTTTGAAAAATGTACTAGGATTGTGGAGACTCACAAGCAAGCAATAGTTGTCATGCATTCTGATATATATGTAACAAGTACCACTGAGCAGCAAATTCTCTAGTATTAGAATGTAGTAGCGTCACCTACATTGGAGTTCTATAAGGATGGTGCATCATTAGTAAACTGTTTTTTGTTATGCACTTTGAATATAAAGAATGATATAAAGCATATTGACAGTGTTTCATTTGTATGAGATATTTTTGCTGGTGTAAAACTGGTACATGATTTTGTTGGTTTCATTGCTTGTTCTTTTAGTTTTTTCCCATGGCGGGAGAATGTTGGTTTTGTTTATGGTTATGGCAGTATGGATTCATGTGCCCTTTTAACTAACAAGGACGAGGTTTCTTTGCAAATATGATAAGCATTATGTGATGGTCGTTTGGTAATCATTCAAAATAGTTGGAAGCATGTTTTGGGCCTCTCTGGCATTATTGTTACTACGTTTACCTTGTGAGTTTCTCATAAGTTGATCTCTAGAAGCTACTTTGGACTATATTTTAACACGACTGGAGCTGCAGTGCTTTCTAGATGACTTTGTAGTTAGCACTTGTTTTACTATTTTGACTAGTTCAGTCTCATAAAACAGTTTTCTCTTACTATTGTTATCAATAACTGATAATTAGGCAACCTCTTAAGTAAAACATAAAATGGAAATTTCTATTTCTTTTCGGTTGTGGAAATCTGCAATATGAATATTGAAATTTGTATACATTTCTCAGACCAAGTGGCTTAGCTACATGGTCTACAAATGTAGTGCGCTTTTCCTTTTTATTTGAGTTGTTACAAGTTAAGTTCAAGTTTTAAGTGTAAACGAAATGGATTGCTCCAATACTAGGTTACTTTCTCATATTTTTTGTGTTATCTTTTATGTGCGTTTGGTTTGCAGTTTATCATAATTAGGAATCCTCTTTTCCTGGGAAGTAAATAAATAGGATACTTCGATGAAGGTGTTTTCGCCTTCATCGACAAGTGATCCATGCAGCCTATCAGTTCTCAAGTGATTTGTAACATTCTTTTAATTGGATTATTTTCTCCAACACCTCTCAAATTCTTTTTGCCGTCTAAATCTAAATTATAAATTTTAATCTTTTAATTCCCAAACTTATATCATCGAAAGTTTCATCCAAAATTTTATTATCTTTTAATAATTATGAAAACTCATTTTTACCCTTATTTTTTTAATACAATAAAAAAATTTAGAAACCCAAAATAATAATGTAAAAAATATTTAATAATGATTTTTTAAAATAATTTTGAAATGTCATTATCATATTTTTTTCCTTATACTAAATATGTAAGGATAAAAATAATATTTTATAATTATTAAAAAATACTTTAAGTATTGATGGAAGGACTTAATTAATAAATCGAGATAAATTCATTGAAAGATTAGAATTGGAAGAGTGCTAAAAGGAAACATTTTTTTTTTAATTTGATAAGGTATCAATATGAGTTGCCTCTAGTTTGTATTAACAACTAACAATAATAAGTAAAGGTTGAAACAAAAAAAATATCTTTTTATACGATATCAAATACCTTTAGCATGCTTGAACATCCTACCAGATATCTAGCTATTTGTCAAGATACTACAGAGAGTAAAGCTGCAAAAGATGCAAATTAATCATAAATTCCAATTAGAAGAGAATGAATTGTCCGACGACAATGCAAACCTTTACGGATGCAACGGAGCAAAATTTTCTTTAAATAAGGAAATGACAAAATGCTCAAGCTACATGGTTTAAGTGAAGGCATGCAGCAACCCACCAAGCAGAGGAGAAGTAATGCCGACAAACATGACATACAAAGGATGAAAGAAGAATTTGATCCAAAGAAACAAAGTAATAAATCGGTCATCTTTTAACAAGATGATATGTCAGAAAGAGCTGCCAACCATAATTGTCTGTCTTCGTCAGGATATGCCATGGTTAAAAAATGAAAAGTGGTCATATTTTACATTGATACAAACCCAACACCTCTCAGAACTTACTTTAGAATGAAATACACCAGCCAAGGTCTTGGCACAAGTGGACTAGGAGTTGCAATACGAAAGGAAACACTGAAAACACCTATAATAGGAAGCATCACAGCAATCCGCTATCTTTTATTTTTAATTGACAATTGTAAATAATAGTTAATGAGCATCTTGTATTCGTAGCAAATTAATCTTCTATTTATCTACAAATATTTTTATTTATTTTGAAGCTTAGCTCTCTTCATACGAGTCACATATATTGTAAATTAGTATTTAAGATTCTCGCACTCTTTTTACAATACATTTCCTTTCCAAATTTTCTAAATTATCTCCATTCTAAATTGATGTCTTAACATTTTGGCATTAGAGCTCATTCATCATGGACCAGCCTCCCAATCAATCCATTGATGTTAATCTCAATAACTATCCACAATAGTGTCCAAATTAGATAGGATTGACAGTATTGTTGTAAAGGCGGCTGCCCTGGAAGCACAATCTTTTTTTCATGCAACTCCTAAAACTAACCATTCACAACAAGGCAAAGGCAAAAGAATGAATGGTGGCCCAAGTCAGACAACATACCTCCATGCATAACATACCTTGGTGGATTTGTCGATCTTCACTTCAGCCTTACACAAAGATGCAGTTCCCTAAATATATGGGAGGTAATCCTAGAGGATGGATCCTCATGGCAAAAAAGTTCTTCCGCTACTACCAAACCCTAGAAGACTTGAAAGTGAAGATTGTTGCTATGCACATGGAGGGTGATGTTCTTGATTTGTTTGCATGGATCAACAATGAACAACCATTATGTTTTGGGAGGAGCTTGTAATTGTACTTCAAGAGAATTATGGACCAGTAGAATTTCATAACCTAGATGAGCACTTATGCAACATCAAGCAGACTTGAAGTGTGCAAGAATACCGTTAGGAGTTTGTGTAATATCTACTCGTGTCAAAATGTGGTAGAACATTGACCCTTAGAGGTTTTTCTCAGTGAAACGAAGGAAGAACTCAAGACTTATGTTAGGATTTAAAAACACCGCACAACCTACAAGTCATAAGGTTGGCTCTTGAGTTCGAGTTAAAATTGGGTCTATATTGCAACAACAGAGGATTCACTAGTCCTATTATTTCTCGTCAAACTCATCTCTTGCGTGCAACTCAAGTGAGTTCCCAACTATCTTCAAAATCTTTATCTACGCCCTCAAATTTGAATGTGCCTCCACATCGACGAGTGTGGGATCCTAAGCTACGAGTATGCATGTATGGAAAAAGGGTTATGCTTTTGATGTAATTAGAAATTCATACCTAGTCATCACAACAAATAGTCTCGTTTTTCTTTGATGGATATCCCAAAAAACAACCAACTTAATGAACTCAATGATGCAGGCATTGAGAATGTTGAAGAAGGAAACATGCCAATAGAAGGCTTATCTAATATCTTTGTCCATGTAATCTTGGGCAATTCCATCGAAAACTCCAAGGTGAATTAAATGGCTGACAAATTTTGATCCTTGTTGATAGTAGATGAACTCATAATTTTGCGTTTGGGAATGTGGCATATTCATTGAAATAGACTTCGCAAAAATGTCATTGTGCATATGTCAAGCTTAACTATCACTCAAGATTATTATTATCCTTTTGTCATTGTAGCTAATCTTGTATTGGGAATCAAATGATTGACATCCCTTAATATAGTTCAAGCAAACTACAAAAAAGAAAACATCTTCATTTGGTGGGGGAAAAGTGGTACAAATTGCACAGGATTATATCATCTAATACAACACCAACCTCACTTCAAGCTTTTGATAACATTCCTCAACCATTTGGTAATACTCCTTAAGCCCTTTTAATTAAATTCAATTTTGTTTTTAGTGAATCTACTTCACTACCACAATTTAATATTCATTCACACTCTATCTCATTGCCTCCTAATTACAAGCCCCCAAACATTAGGCCATAATTTTAAAAAAAAATACAAATTGAGACTCAGGTTGACTTCTTGTTGCAATATGCTTTCATCAAGCCTAGCTCTAGTATATTTTTAGTCCAGTCTTATTAGTAAAAAGGAAAGATCATTCTTGAAGAATTTTATGATTATCAAAGTTTTAGCAAAATCATAATTTCATACAAATATCATATCCTCAAGATTGATGAATTGTTATATGAGCTTCATGGAGTTATTATTTTTTTTCAAAATAGACCTTCGTTCTAGATATCGCCAAATTGGGGTCCATTTATTCTGTCTACAAAATTGCCTAGTTACAAGGAGTTATTAGATATTAATGCATGTGGAACTATGCATCTTATCACAGGCTTGATATTTGATATTGCATAATTTTATCATTTTTATAACCTTTTACACATCTTGTAAACTCCTTATATAATACTAGTTTCACACCAGCACTATTTCAAATAAGATTTTCCTTAATTTTGTACTTGTCTTGCTGTAGGGACCTCCCCATGCATTTTTGGAGTCAATTGTAGCTCCTCCAAAGATGGCAGGAGGCATCAAAGATGATTCACACCCTATGAGGCTCACTTCCATATATAAAAGAAGAAAATGTGTAACAACTTTTGCAAAAGATCCAACTGCCACATTCCTAGTTAATTCTTATAGGAGAAGGCCATGTGTCAAAAGAAGAAAGTTGGCCCCAAGGAGCATAAAAGTAAGAAGATAACCACCACGAAAGGGGTTCAACTCTCTATTTGCTGAGGAGCGGCATTTCCACTAATTTTTGCGAGTTGAATTCAGCAAAGGAGAAATCCCGAGCTGAGGATTTGTTTTCTGGTTTGGATGTAGTGAAGGAGGGGAAGAAGTCAAGGAAAACCATTCATATTTCTTATGATTTTTGTGATGGAGATGAACTCCTTATCATTCGATCATTTATAATGAACATATGTGGCTAAATTTGTTAGTCGAAACTAGAAATTTTGTAGAACTCATTTTTTAAAATTTGAATACATCTTGTTTGTGTTTTGTCTATTCTTGCTTATGTTTATTGAATTTGTGATTTTTGATTTCCTAAGGATCATATTGTGATTTTTGATTATAAGGTATGGTTTTTGTTGCAATCTCCATCTAAGAAGATGGTCATGTTGCTGAGTGCTACTATGAACCAAACGGGGAGTAGAATCTAGTAGACCATCATCTTATTTATACCTAGGGCAGTGTTGATCGAGGAGCAATATTGGAGTGTGGTTCTCGTTGCAATAGGTCATCTTGTTGGATATTACTATGAACCGAGAGGGGAGTAAAACCTAGAGACTTAAACTTGGTCTATACCTGGTGGTAGTGTTGGCTGAGAGCGGCAATCTGCTAGATTTGGGAGTTGGGGGTAGCTGAGAAGCTCCTGCCAAGCAGTTATTGAGCAAGAACAGGTATGGATTATTCTGACTTTGAGAATTGTATGAGGTGTTCCCTGAGAATCAGTGCTATGTGTGTCTAGATCTCTAACTTTAACATGCGAGAACAACTGTGTTTAAGTGCTAGATCTGGAGAGTAAACCAATGTATTATTAAGTGAATCCTAGTTATTCTTTTAGGGCTTATTTGATTCGATGGTAAGAACAAGGTCAAAAGCATGTCCTATGTGTTTTGTTGCTTATTTATTGTCGAGTGATTTAGTTCTTTATCTTGTGTATCATAATTGTTTCTATTTTACAAAAATCTTGAAAACTCCAAAAATAACATTTGGTTTTGGTTTTCAACATTGTTTTCTTTGTATTGCATTTGAAACCATTATTATTTTCCCTCGATTTGATTTTAGTATAGAGTAAGTTAGTTAAGTAAAGGAAATTTTATCTCTCTATGGATTAGACCTTAATATACTATAATGAAAGTCGTATACTTGCAACTGAAGTTGTGTATTTTTAAAATTTTGCTGATTGAATTTTTTCGCCCGACCTCAGCCTAAAATATTTACACCCAGGAAAAATTGCCTGTAAATATATTTCACACCTTATGAAACTAAAGCTGAGTGTGCTTTGACACTTCACACACATCATTTCACATCATCACAACCTTCTACACCCACTCAATCCATTATGAGTTTTTCTATGATGACTTTTGGCCACATTAATGTGTGATCTACCTTCCAAGCAATCATGAATGACCTAATCCGCACCATCTTCTAAAGTTTACGTCTTTTTCGATAATATTTTAATTTGTAACCCAACCATCATGTTGCGAATATGAGACGAGAGAGAGAGAGAGAGACAAGTTTGCACACAAAAGAAGACACAAGATTTACGAGATTCACCTTTAACTAAGCTATGTCCTCCGGCGACGGTTGAGAAATTTTTTATGGAGAAATAATAGATGATTACAAGATACAAAATAATACAAACTCTCAGGAGTTTATATATGGACTCCAAATACAAAATAGGAAATAAAAATTCTAGAGTTGTCTATGAGACCCTGTATGGGACGGGCGATGATGCAAGCAAAAATATACATATTGCACGCATCTATTATATATCATTTTCCTAATATTTTACATTAATTCATACATTATTTTAGTTATTTTAGTTGATTTTTCATTCATTAGTCAGATTTTACCTAAGTGCTCTTTATGATTAATTTTCAAGTAAAATAACATTAATTCATGGCAAATACTGCAAAGGGCAGAATCAGTCGAGTGCATTGTTGGATATTATATACTTTTTGAGGAGTTTATTATTTGAAGACTCTCAATTAAAATGATTCACAACATTTCCTTCTTCAAATAGGAATTGGTTTACTTGAGGAAATTCAATTGAGGAAGGACTTCTAACTTTTCCTATTCCAACTAGGAATGGTTCTTTTGAAGAATTTGACTAGGAAAAGATGCCAAAACTTCATGGAGAAAACTTTTAATCCTTATACACTCCTTGAAAACCATTAGAGACATATTTCTAATGAATTTGAGAGAGTTTTGAAGTCCAAAAATTTATCCCAAGAGAGAGCTACGAATTTGAAAAAAAATTAGAAGATTTTATCATCCTTATCTCTAATATGACTTGGAAAAGGAGTCCTATCTAATCCTAACTCCTTGGGGATCAAAATGAATCATATTTAAGAAGATTTGGAAGAGTTTTGATGGTTTAAATTTCAATCTAAGGGAGAGTTACGAATTTAATTGAAAAATATAAATTCTTTCCTGTTTTGACTTGGAAAGAATTTGAAAACATCTCAACTTTGTGGAAGATTTGGAGACCCCTTGGAGATTGATTCTACCCTATAAATAGACATACAAGATTCTCAAGAGATATGAGAGGGGAGAGAAGAAAATCAATAGAAGAGATTCAGAATAGAGAGGGAGATCAGAGACAGAAAATTATTCATCATACTTTTACAGATTTCTGAAGAGCTGAGAAACCAATTTTGAAGGAGAAGCTTTGGAGCGAGATTGAAGATCTAGAAGCAAACAGGAGTCTGCAGATTTTGTTTGTCCTCTAATTTTATTTGTTAGGCTTAGAATTATTTTGTGTTTAGGAATAATTTTTATTGAACCTCAATTAGTTGTTGATTTGATATTCTCTTAATTTTATTGAGTATTTTATTTACTTTAATCGAAAGATACTGTTAATATTTTACTCTCAATTAGTTTTTTTTCGGATTTCTACGAATTAGTTTTCCTTCCGACAGAGACAAAACAGGCCGTCTTTGTCTAACACAGACCGTTTTCACCTCCGCCATCGTTTCCGAATTTGTGTTTTCATTTGGCCGGACACGGTCCGTTTCGAACGCGACGCGAGATATTTTCTGGCATATTTTTCTTCGGCCATTTTCAAGTATTTGTATTTTTAGATGCAAAGATTTATGTCTATCTGTTTCCATAATTCATAAATTGTGGTTTGCTATTCATTCGAGAGAGACCTAGCAATTTAGGATTGGATTTTATTGCGTTTTAACTTAAATTGATTTGGGATTAATGTGTTTACTGTTGGATCTAGAATGGCACCAAGAGGGGGGGGGTGAATTGGTATTTTAAAATTTCTTGTTCTTCTTAACTTAATCTAGATGTGTTGTGTTCAGCGGAAGCAAATATATATGAATATAAACACAAATAGAGAGAGAAGATTAAAGAGAAGAACAAACACAGGAACAAACACAAGGTTTGTTATCGAGGTTCGGCCGAACTCTTTGGCCTACGTTCCCGCTCCGATCTTCTCCCACGAGATCTTCGGAGTTCACTATCTCCTTCTTCAAAGGGCGGCTCCCTTACAAATCTCCTTTCTTTGTACTGA